>CATIWR010148235.1:0-67911 GCA_949677035.1 Omphalea diandra
GCATGATCCAATAAGGTACATGAGGCCAATGTTACAAGCTACGTTCTGTTTGCAGCCTCCGGGGGATACACCAACTAGGAGGTCCACTTTTGATGCGATCATTGCAGGGTGTATACCGGTTTTCTTTGAGGAAGTTTCGGCGAAATTGCAGTATGGGTGGCACATGCCGGAGGAGATTTATGGGGAGTTTTCGGTGTTTATACCCAAGGAGGAGGTGGTGATTAAAGGGTTGAAGATTTTGGATGTGCTTATGGGAATTCCCAGAGCTCAAGTGAGGAAGATGAGGGACAAAGTTGTTGAGTTGATACCAAGAGTGGTGTATAGGAAGCATGGGAGTTCTTTAGGTTTAAGAGCGATGAAAGACGCTTTTGATATTGCAGTTGAAGGTGCATTGAAGAAGATCAATTCTAGGATTAAGAGAGGAGATTTTGATCAGTGACTACTACAATTCTATTTCTTTACTGGCTGTTGTATTTATTGCTATTTATTCTTTCTCTTTCTTTTCCTGCAAAAAAAAAAAAGGCAAATATAGATAAATTTTGTTTGTACTAGCATAAGAAATTGCATTCAGTTTTGGACAATTTTTGTTATTCCAACTTAGTGCTGTTCATGTTATACTGCCTTACCACTTAGCAGCTAGGTGAGTACAGAGAGTCTGATTGGAAAATGAAATGCTAATGGCACAGGAGTCTGTAAGCTTGCAATAGTAATTAATAGACAAGGAATTCTGAGACTTGAGAAAAAAGAATAAAAATTTATTAGAAGTGCCAGAATTAAGATGACAGCAAAAACCAAGCAAACAAAATGAAGCTGTTAGAGATTTTGCATTTGCAACTTCTCTGATTATCTTCAATACATATAAAGGGCGGCAAGAACTTTAAACTATACTGTTACAAGGAAATCTATTCTCTCTTCTATACTGATAATTGGTAGGATAAAAAAAACTTTCAGCGCCATCTAATAATTGCGGAACCCCAAGTCAGGCCAGCACCAAAACCAGCAGTAGCGATAGTATGACCTGCTTTAACCTTCCCACTTCTAACAGCTTCATCCAGTGCCAGTGGAATCGAAGCAGCGCTTGTGTTACCATAATTCGCTAAGTTTGATATGACCTTTTCTGGTGGGACTTCTAATCGTGTCGCAACTGCATCAAGAATCCTCTGGTTTGCCTGCAAAATTTCATCTTTATTATTCTTTCATCACCATAACTACATGTGTACAATATGTGGCATACCACAATAAACAACTCTGACGATGCTCTCCAAAACAACTCAATAGAAGATTTCCAATGGAAGACTTTCCTACTAACTGCATATTATTGCAAAGATCCTCCTGTTTAAACTATCTATTCACCTAAAGTGCAGGCTAATAAGCAGATGTAACCTCCTTTTTAGTGATTCACTCTCGAGATTATACAGTACTTTGTTATAGCCTTTTGCCTCAGTAAACTTTTTGCTTCCCTTCTTCCATAGGAAATTATGATCCATGACACAATATGATGACCACCAAAATATCTTCTTTTCTACTAGAATATGCACAAGATCAATCAAATTTTCACCTTTTTATGACTCTAATGGCACAATTAGTTGTCTCTCATCAAATTAGTGTTATACCTTCTAGGTAAGTAGTCTGCCACATTTTACATTCATACCTGGTGGAGCAGTAACCAATCAATGCTAGAGCTGGTAAGACCAGCTTTTTGAAGAGCAGACTCTATAGATTGTGGCACACATCGCACAGCAAAGCGGAAAACCTCTTTTCCATTCATTTGAATGCAAGAATATGAGAAGCGCTTGGGAGGGAATCCTAAAACTGAACCATTAGTTCCCAGTGCAGGATCTACTTTTTCTTTGATTGGGGTATTCAAATGACTGCATGAATGGCGTAGATGCAATTTGTCACATTCCTAGCAGAGATGGAGTTTATTTGACATAGGTACATAAAAACACATACCTATCACCACTGCCATCACTATGCACGTCAAAGCTAAATAAACCATCATCCTCACTGTCACAGGCCTGAAGAATTACAAAACACTCAAATTAGGCAGCTAAAAACTAATAATTTATATTTAAATAAACACAAAGCAAAACAAAAATTGGAGGAGGGGAATCAAGGTGGGAGTACTGGACATTCAAATTATAGATAACTTCAAACAAGAACAAACCCATGAAACTAAAGATGATATAAGTTAATATTATTCTTCCCTCCCCCAGTGTGGTTGAAGTTTCATTGTTGAGGAAATATATTACACTCAAACATAGCCTCTCATGAAGAAGTTGATATACAAACTGCAAATGACTCTCCCAATCTAAACATGTTTGGAGGTCAATGGGTAGAACACAATCTGGATTTCTGTTCCCTTCAAAACCAAGTAGTTGATACAGACACAAGGCTAAGCGAGAAATGCTTGATTCTTTGTTGTTTTTACTTTGAGTAAAGCTCTCTCTTGAGAAAACAGCACAGCCTGTTTATGAGTCCAATGTCTTGTCCAGACAAAATAATATCAACACTACAATGAGGAGCACTACCATATCATCTACAGAAATTGGTGCATGATGACTGAAGCCATAATGATGAGTATCAATCAAGATGAAGCAGTCATTGTCAATTAATAGTCTCGAGTGCGAAAAAGATGCATGGGCATTCATAGCCACCTTAACCGCTAACTAGTTAGGGTGAGGTATGTGAATCCTTCTCTTTCATCTACTTCAGATGCACCATTGAAATAAAAAACACCAAAAATTTTATCAAGAAAATGAAACAAAAAAAATACCAAAAGGCATATCTAAGCTGCTGTTTGTACAAGCTAAAAACCAAGAAAAAAATAAAGGCTGCACCTGTACAAGCACAGCACCTGCAGCATCTCCAAATAGAATACAACTTCCTCTATCCGTCCAGTCAACATATCGAGAAAGAGAATCAGCGCCAATTACCAGTACATTTCGAAAGCCACCTCCTGTAATCAACAGGAATAGTGATAAATCAATTTAAACATGGAAGCCATGATCCTCATAGTGATTAAAAAAATTTCTTACCCCTAATGTGACAAGCAGCTGAGAGTAGACCCAATAAGAATCCACTACATGCAGCTCTAATATCATAAGCCAATGGATTTGTTTTGCAGCCAAGTGCCTTTGGGATCTGAAATATTTTAAACATAATAAATAAGACGCAACAAAGTGCTAAGCTAATGCATCATATTAACTTAAGTTCAAGTGTCAATAGGTTTCCCAATGTTAAGAACTGGAACCTTAAACCATCCTTAAATTGGCTATGAGTTTTAATGGTTTTGAGAACAGGTAAAGGATAAGGGCCCATTTAACTGTAACTCTATGCTTGTTAGGTGGCAAAAGAGAATGCACAGTAGAAGGGCCTGCAGATCCACAATTCCTTATCCTCTCCTGTGGCAGAGAAGAAAGGAAGCATTCAATGGGAGAAAGTGCAACCATTTTGAATTTTACAAATTTATATGATTTTATGGATATATTAATATTATTAGTATTTTGACATGCACGGATATAGTACTAAAAAACTGAGACATGTTTTCTTTCTTTCCTCTTTTCATTTATTCCAACAAGAACATACGAGTGGAAGACTGTTTTGTTACCTCTTCCTTTCTGCATTTTTTTTTAAACTTTTCTATCCCATTTACTTCTGTTTATCTCTGCTATTATACAGAGTTTTAGTTGTTAGTAAAAAGCCATTGTGGACAAAACGATGTAGAAAAAAAATGTAACAGGGAAAGAGGATAACTGAACAGTGTGCAATATAGATGTAGAACGCTAGCGCCACTAATGCAAGGTTCATATGAGATTATAAATACATATACATCCCAGTTCAACACCAGGCCTCACCCCTCTTCTGCGCCCCCCCCCCCCTTCCAAAGTAAAACAAGAGTACTAAAGGGGAAAATTGGTATTTTTCTCACAATGCTTCTCTGAGTAATTGCTCACAAGAAGTTTATTTTGAAGAATATAATTTATCATGAACAGCCACTGCAATTCACTTCATTCATGAATCTTCAAGTAAATTATGTCAAAATGTACGGTAAGAAATCGTTCTGAACGCTGTCTTCCAGCACAATCGAGAATGAAGCTTTTCTCTACTCATTAACAGTCAAGTCACGAAAAAGAAATATCTCCATCATGTGTGCCCACCAACAGAATAAGAAACATTCAAGTTCCAACAAAGCTCAGGCAACACTAACCTAGGTCAATTCAGTTGAAACTTGTGAACTGGCAACAAACTGAGCTGAGAGTTTGCGTTTGAGTCCCAATTCTGAAGGGGGATTAAAAATCACCAACTATAAAGTGATCAGGCCAGTATGTGCCCTGACTATCAAGCAATGCAGTGTTTTTAGCATAAGAGTATATGGTAACTTCAGGGATCTAGACATATATAAATCAAGTTAATGTCAAAAAAGGGCCCCAATTTCCATTTTTGTAACTGTTTACTAAGTATGCCAGGAAGAAATGTATTTCCAAGTCTAAAATAAACCCTCAAGAAAGTTTACTAAGCCAAAGTCAACAAAAAGACTTCGTATGCAAAGACATTTCAGAGTGTGACTCAGAAGAGACATGAGCCACTGAATTGCAGTCAAGAAAACATACAGGCATTTGGAGGATGTCATTGTTGCAAGAGCACAAATTGGGGTAGTTGATTAGTTCCATACACAATTCAATTTTGGTGATGACATGAAACTCCAGTTAAAACAAAACTTTACTGACAACAGAGCATGTAGAAGCTCTGGTAAAATCTGAATATTCATTATGAATTGAACTGAAAACTAAAAGCAATGAGAAATGCAGAGAGTAAACTCAACAAATATTCTGAGGTTCTGTATAACTGTGTATCTCTATTCTAATCTGCACAGGAGACCTTTTCCTTTTGGGGTTCACATGTGTGCAACATTACCCCAAAGTGCAAAGAACTGTGAATTCATACAGCTAATCCTAAAGTATGAAAACCAATGACTATCTATTTCATCAAATTTAGGGTTATGAACATACCTGAGGAGCACTACCAAAAAGATCCTCTGGTGTAGATGTGCACATCAAGACTAGGTCCACATCATCAGGCTCTACCTCTGCCATCTGAAGAGCTTTCCTTGCTGCCTCTGTGGCTAAAGAAACTAAACTTTCTTTGCCTGTAACGGTGGTTGCAATAAAATTAACGACCGCTAGCAGAGTAAGACTGCTGAATAAACAAGCACTTCCTCTTCGTAGACAACCAAGTGTAGAGAAGAAGACTAACAATGCACACATGAACATAAATAATCTGTTGATCATTATTATAATATAATACTGATGTTTTCTAATCCAGCAACCATTAGATAAACCACTCTAGAAACATTTTATACAAAAAATATAGTAGCATAGAGATGCCTACTTGACCTATTCAAGACATATCATCAAGCAGGAAAAGGGAAATGGCTATCACACAATCACACTTCAACCAAGATGAGTACAACCCCACAAAGCTGAAGCCTTAAACTCTTCAAAATTAATGCTGGTTACCAAGATGAATTCCCTTTACATAGATAAAGCTCAGCTTTCCAGCACTGTGATTGAGACTTGAGGTTGACTTACAAACGTAGACATTAGACTCCTCAAAGCCATCTAACACAAAATGCAATATGAGTAAGGGCTGACCTGTCAGAACTCGTCGATTGTGAATGCCAGTTCGAACAGATATCCATTCATCAGAAGTATCGACTACTTTTGCAAGATCATCATTTGAAACCTGAAGAGCGGGTACGGCTGAGCCACTTCCAATTAACTTGCAGCCTTTACTGATGAGTCTGCGCAAATATAATGATTGAATTTACCGTAATGAAAGAGAATTAAGGTAAGTATGACATCATTTTCTAACACATTCTCAATATGAGAAATTTATTCCAGGGGCATCTCTTGCACTAGCAACACACAAGTAAAGACCATACATACAATAGTCAGAAATGCTTAATTTTGTAGCACACCAACTCTTCAAATACCTGCAGCCCATTCCATATTCAACTTTCCCAACTCACCCTAGCTGTGCTAAAATCAAATGTTGGCTTAAGTACACCCATCAACTTAAAATGAAAATACCAAGTTTAATTAATTACAGTTAAATAGCAATTGCTAACATGATAAACATCATAACTATTTTTGTTGATTCCATATATCATCATTTGAAAACCAAGGCTGGTGATAGCAATAAACATGGCCTGCTAATTACTTTGCTCTTGGGCTGGCACCTCAAACAGTCCAACGTTGGTTCTTCGCTGCTCAGTGATAGGCCAATTTTGGTTGAGCATGTATGGCATGACTCAAAACCAGTATAAAGTTATGGAGGTGATGAAATCATAAAAGTGAACATCTACCCTAACAGTATATCAGAACAAATCATGTAGACAAGTTTAGTAAAATAAGTCAAATCTGGCCTGCTTAACAAAAGAAAAAATGATTTGCAATTAACAGATCAATTTATCTAATCTTGAAACTTATGCAGAAAAATCCAAAATATAGCTACTTGGGAAAAATCTAGAATGTTAAAGAAACAATGTTTAAAATGTATGCTTCTCTTAAGTCAACCCATTTCCCCTAACTCCAGTATCACCTTCACAATGATGATCTCATATGATTACACATGTTCCAATGGGGGAAAATTCTAATACAACGCAGTGAGCTAATTTCCAATACTCAAACCTATTAAAATGTGCAACTTCATCACTGAGATATCTCAACAGCTATTGCAGTATCATTAGATTAGCACTCTCAAGAAAAGACTTTCATTAAAATGCCTAGGCGGTAATACACCTTAAGAATGAGAGATCAACTTGGATTAATCCTTCTTCAACCAACAATGTAAACTGTTTCGGCTTCAATTTGCCTGAAAACAAGTGTTGCCATAATCAGCACAGTCTCTCACAACTAATGATGTAACCTCCATTATTAATCCATAATCTGCGAGTCCAATACATAGTTCATTCAGCTCTCAACTTTCTGTGATCCTATTGAATCAAAACGTACTCCCTTATAAATTTCAAGATATTCCTGGACATCTGTTCTAGTCTATCAAAAAATAGTGCAGTGACTTCCAGCCAATTACTCCTATATAATTTGCACATTTTTACAATATTCAATTTCAACCTAACAACACTAATAAAGTGAACCCCGAAGTTTAACTTTAAATCCCTGTGCGTGGAACTTGTTCTTGTTTTCTTGGGAAATGCAATTCCTTTTGACTGCTTTCTCAATTGTTACTGTCCAACTATGCATACATTTACACCTCATTCAACAAGCAAAGCACACCAAACAAGAAAGATCCGCATCCAAGAAAGTTAGACCAGTTAACCATATGAACCAACAAGCAAAGGCTAATACAATCAAAATTCACTTATAAAACCATTTACAAATTTCACACAACAAACAATTTATTTCACCTGGGTGTTGGAGGTTGAGAAGTGGAAAGCTTTTCTGCACCTTCAATGGAGCTGGAACAAAATACCCTCTTGGATATTCCATCATATGAGAAAAACCCAGATCCAATAAGACCTATTGAAGGCTTAATCCTCCTCCTTAGGCTTGGAACTGTAGGACTAAAGAAACCAGATGCATTTGCCATCTATGCTACTAATAACACCCTACACCAGGAAACCAAAAATATCTATTCTAGTTGCAGCAAAAGGGAAAAAGCAAGCATGTTTGCTCTCTAACTTACATATGAGATAACAAGAATGCAGACAAGTGCATATAGACCCATTAGATTATAAGAAACCGAGAAAAAAGATTAACTAGATATGGGCAGAGACAGACATAAACAGAAATGAAAGTTTGGATTTTGGAGGAGGGAACTAAGAAAAAGGGGGCGATTAAGCCAAACCAATTTGAGGAAACACCAATGCTTTGTGTGTTATAATCAGTCATGCAATTTCCCAAGATTTAATACTTCTTTTGTTGATTTGTTGATACCACCTAAGTAGTTTTAGGCAAGAACAAAATGCGTGTGCACTTTGACACATAAGGTACACTGTGGACACTTTAGGTTACGTGGCTTTCTCTAATTGGTTAAAAAGGATGGAGTTTTATGGGGTAGTACGTAGAGGACTTCTCCCGAGTCATTTCCTTCCCCATCATCTTTATTAAGAGCGTTGCGGATTATTATAATTTAATATTATTTATTAAAATATATTTATAAATATTAACAAAATTAAAATATTTATTATAAAATATAGAATTAAGTGAATAATATTTATTTTGAAAATAGATAATATGTATAAATTATTTTTTTAGTTACTTTTTTAGAGTTTTTAATATTTTTTATTTGTATTTTTAATTATTTTTAATTAAATAAATTTACATTGTTATTCTAATGGTTTATGTATCACACAATGAGTGTAATAAATTTTAAATTTTATCTAAAATAAATAATTAATTTAAAAAATAATAAATACTTATATAAAACTAAATTTAAAATCAGAATTAATTATATATATTGATTGATTTTAAGAAAAATTTTATAATTACTAAATGTTATTATTTACTTTCTCTTCAAAATTTTAATACTACTCCTTCAAATTAAAAAATTATAAATTAAAAATTTTGAATTAATAGAAAGATGGCGAAACATTTATTTTAATATACCAAATTTATTTTGATACTTTACATTGTTATATATTATATAATTTAAGTAATTATAACATTTATTTTATTTCAAATTTGAATGAATTTTATTAATAAATTAAGTTAATTTCTAAATAAAATCTTATATTTGATATTGTTCCATTAGTTTTTAAAATTTATTTACAAAGTTAATTAATTTTATCGAAGTAAACTAAGTCAAAATTTATGTCCTATTAGAATTTATTAATAAATTTTATCAAATTTAATAAGATATAGATATATTAAATAAAATTAATTCATATAATTAATTATATAAACTTTTTAAAAAATACTAATTAAATTATCTAGTATAAATTTGTGAATAAATAATTTTAAGTTGTAAAAAATAAATTGATAAATAAATCTTATCTGATTTTATAAAATTTATTCACATTAAATAATTTTTATTTATATATATAATATTTTAAATAAATTTATTATTTTACATATATATTTTCACCTTTGGCCTGTATAATACTACAGTTCGTTTGGTTTATGAAAATGTTTAACCAAGTCATATTATTAACATATATAACACTATTTGATAATATAATGTTGCACTTAATAATTTCAAAGCTTAGCTAACCTATGAAATTAGTTTTATCTAATACCTAATCTTAAGCTTTTAACAATTAATCTCTCTTGAGATTACTAAACTCATGTTTCATGAAATTTTAATCTCTAAAATAGTTTTAATTTTTTTTTATTATTTTTTAAAATGGCCTTTAACTTTTCAATTGTTTATACTTATATTGTCATTCATCCTATGAAAAAAACTATACATCTCGTATATGAAAAAAGAATCAATGAAAAATAATAAATAATTAGCTATAAAGAAAAAAAAAAGTTTGTTGAAGGCAGCTTTATTATTATTTTATTTAATTTAATTTTTTTCTTTATAGCTAATTATTCATTATTAAAGACCATTAAAAAAAAAAAAAGAATCAATGAACCAAAGCTCGATATAGACTAATAAAAAGATGAAAAGCTTTTGAAGAAAAACAAATTTGAAAATCATAAATTTTTTTATATGGGGCAAAAGGTATTTACATAATTTGATTATTTTAATAATTTATTATATTAATTAAATTATCCTACTAAATATAGGATTATAAAAATAAGATTAATTAATAATATAGATGAAAATATTTGCATAAAAAATGTTTAATAAAAGTAATTTAATGATATAACTAAAGCTTACATTTCCTTTTTTTTTTCTTTTAAAGATGAGGTAGTGTAATATTATTTCATTTCGATATTATAAAACTTTCTTAAAATATATGACTAGTCTACAGAAATACACAAATAAAACGAATTAATAATAATAGTTTTAAAAAATTTTGTAGTGAGCATGACAGATTGTTTTGCTGAGCTAGTAGCGTGAGAGACTGAAAATGAATAAAGGACTTGGATATGATAAACGTTTTCTAGTGGATGCCAGAAAATAAGCTTTTTTTTTTTAAATATATATATAAACTTCATTCATATTATTAAATTGTATGACTTAATTTATAGATATAATTATAATCATCATCAAAAAGAATGAAAATATAGAAAAAAATAAATTTCATTTATAATATTTTTCGATCGAAATAACTAAACACTTGAAATTACAATTTAATGGACAAATATACTCAACTCAATGATTATTAAAATCATAAATTGATTCTCATAGTATTTGAATAAATTCAATAGCTTAAATATCATTGACAAGTTGAAGCATATTATTAAAAATAAATCTAAACATTTTTAAATTTATTAAAAAATAAAACTCTCAAAAAGAGATAATTAATTTTTATAAAAAATAATATATAATTTTTTTAAAAAATAAAAATTATATCTGTATTCATAAAGATATACAAATAATATATCTAATTTAGCTAAATCTAAGATTATTTATTGAAGAAAATAAAATATAATGCATATAAAATCTTTAAAATTAAAGAAATTAACTTAAGTAAATTCAAGAATAGAGAATAAAATAAAATAAATTAAAAAAAATAATTTTTTATTAAAAATAGTCAGAAATAAATTTTTAAAAATTATTTTAGTAAAGAGTCTGAATGAGAAAAAAAGAGGGGCACGCGTGCGCCACAAAATAAGCTTTGATATAATGCAATAGAAAACGAAAAGGGAATGCATGTGATTTTTCATGTGCAGCTGTCGGCTTGGCCCGTTTTTAATTCCCACATTGGCAAGTGTCAACAGTTAATACGGTTTGTTTTTAAGCTAAATTGAAACCAGTTGTCCTTATGTCTCGATTTGCAACGGGAAAAATACATTAATTGTTATTTTATTTTAACAATTATTTATGATATATGTTCTAATTTTCATCTTATAAAAAATCCTACGTTATTTTTAGTATCTTAAGATTGCAGTTATAATATGAACAAAGTTGATTTTTTTTGAATTCTTATTTATATGTTGCACAACTTCCAAACCATAATTTAAAGATAAAACAAAATAAATTTTAAAATATCAATTAGACTTTTAAAAAACTTGTTTCTTACAAAGTAAATTATAAAAATTTAAGCAATATTAATTTTAATCTTAAATTAACTAAGTAATTTTAAAAATAAATTAAATGAGTTTACAAAATTATTAAGAATTTACTTAACAATCTCATCAAGTCATAGTATAACTCAATAAGAAAATTAACTCTAATAAGCAATTTGCTAAAAGAAATGTTTTTCAATGATTCATTTGGTTAAATAAAAATGATTATTTATAACTTTTACAAATCTTTTAGAAAATTGTAAAAATTACTTCCTAAATAGTTTTTGAAATTTGTTTAATATATTTAAGAAAAATAATACTTCTAAATTAAATAAGAAATAATTAAAAAATAAATTAGATATATTCCTAATTATAAAAAAAAAATTTATATAAATAAATACAAAAGTTCTTAATTAATTTACTAGTGGAATTCAGCTTAATGAAAAAGTTTATTTATGTTTGGCCAAAATGGGTCTCTAAATGGTGCCTTTACTGAACAACAATGGTCATAGGTCTATCCATATATTAGGCTTCAATAGATTAAGTTAAAAGTTTCATTTGAATAATTTATGTTGTCATCTCCAACTAATTGAGTTTTTTGTTTCCTTTGTTATTCTTGGGTTAGTCAAATGGTTATTCGTTGTTGCATGAATAACTCAATTGCTTATTTGAATCTTTCGAGTATTCTCCTTGCGACTAGACCTTGAAGTTGAAGCAGATTTTTCGATTGGTCTTCGATATTTGCATCAAATTACTAGTGAATTTTGATAAGAGATTTTGATTGTAATTACGAATTGAGAGAAAATAAAGAAAATTATAGATTTTGATTGCAATTACAAATGGAGAGAGAGAAAATATAGAAGAATGAGGAGAGAGAAAAATAAAAAAATTAAGTAAGACGAGTGAGGATGAACATTCTATTTGATATGACACATTGAGAAAGTAAAAATAACGTTAAATTGAAGTTACATAAGATTTCTGATGAGATAAATGCCAGAAAAATACATCAAAAATAATTATTAAGGCGAAATAATAATTGCTATATTTTTTTGTTGCAAATTAAAATATAGAGACAATGATGAAACTATTTCTCTAAATTCAAGAACATGGATGCAATTTAACTTGTGTTTTTTTTGTTGAAAATTAATGGGTTTGGGATCATTATTTCAATGCTAATTTTTCTTTTTTTTTTTTTTCCCTTTCACACAGAGATTGAGGTCTAGCGGCTTCCAGAAATTGGCTGGATTTCCGTTACTAGTTGGGTAAGACAGTGGACGAGGCAGGTAGGATGCCAAATTAAACGCGAGTAGAAGGAAAGAGTTTATTGCTACTCTAATATCTCAACAAAAATAAAAATAGCAACTACATTTATAGAGTTATTCTTGTTGTTGTACAAATTTAAATAACAGTCATTTAGTTTAATCTTGACTTTTTATTTTTACAATTTGTAATTTGATTAACTTATAGTAACTAATATTTAGAATCTATTATCTAATTAGTAGGGGCATAATTATCCATAATATTTTTTTTATCTTTTTCCACTTCTTTTTCCATATTAGTTGGAGATAATATTATTTTAAATTATTAACCTATCTTGATTTCTTTAATATATTATCAGCATGTTGAATTAGCCCAAATTATATTAATAATTTTTTATATATTTAACCAATTTATCACTTAAAATTAAAAATTTCAGCATTTATTATTTTTAAGATTTCTTGGATAACAAAGACGCAATTTATTAAGAAGTTGTAAGAGAAAACCAGTGAAGTACAAACTTTTCCAAACAAAACAATTGGATTGAAGGTTGAATTATTGACATATATTCTAAATCCTAAAGAAATAGCCTTTAAGCATATGGCATATCCTTTTCGAAAAAAGTCTATGGCACATAAATGTAGTTTGTATTAACTTTCTACTCAATTCAACATAACTTCTTTAAGTATATTCTAAGTACTAAAATATATATATATATATATATATTTTAAACTAATAGCTTGATAATAGAATATTTTCTTTAAAATAGTTGCTTTAAGTTTCTGACACATGAATATCAATCAGCCGTCAATTGATTCATTTTTAATGTATAAAAAAAAAATCAGCCTTTGATTTGGGGCGTATGAGATTAATAATTTATATTTCAATTACATCTAAATTAACACATTATGTACCATATTGTATTTCTTGCGGTAGGCTAATTATCCTGAACCGGAGCCTAAACAATAGAGTCAGGAATCTGGGGGATAATTCTTAAAACATACTTAACGGCTTTTTTGTTTTTCTCTTTTTAGTATTTAGAATATACTAAAGGCTATTTCTTTTGTGTGTGTGCGTGGGTGTGAATTGACTTTAACATTAATAAAAAAAGGCATTAGTGGGGAGCACCAGTGGTCTAGTGGTAGAATAGTACCCTGCCACGGTACAGACCCGGGTTCGATTCCCGGCTGGTGCATTTTTTTTTCTCCGAAAAAATTGTTTTTTAATGAAATACATTCAATTAAAAGTAGTATGATGCATTTGCTTTTCCTTTAACTGAGAAATCAATCAATACAAGTAGTAGTGATGGAGCCCACATTGTTAACAAACACAGAGAGAGGATCATCCTTTGAACTAATCATTGGTGGATCATCAGTTTTAATACGTACATTTGCCTCCATTTTTCAAAGCCGCACTGAGTTTGGGGTACAAGTTTCGTTGAGTAGAATTTTGTAACAAGAGGAATATATATGTATATATATACAGTCCAAAAGGGTGACCATCAAAAACCGCAAAATTAAGTTTCTCAAACCCAAGATTGTTGCTTTATCATTCATATATGAAAGAACATACTTTATATATTTGCTTCTGGCAGTGAAGTTGGTGTCAACAACTAATTAACATTATTACAAATACTAATAGGCCTACCAGAAAAATCCACTCGCTCTGAAATTCGACCATCACGAAAGGAATAATGACGTAGCTCCAATAATATATGCAAAGGATTATTACTTCCAATACTTAGACCTACTTTCCAACCAAAATGCAGGCAAACGATATCATAAGAGTTCAACCTTCTATGGTATCACAACAAATGAAAGCCCATGGGCGAAGGTGGGGGGAAGACATGTTATGCATATATGTTTGTTATATAGGTTGTGTAAAGTTGCAAAAGGAAAAAGTTACCTTTTTAGGTTAGATCATCGGTATACTCGTTAAACTAGCAAAACTTTCTCTACCGAATTTTAATGTAGCTAAGTTAGATTAGCTTTTTATAGGAAAATGTTAAACTTTAAGACAAGCGTACAAAACTTTCAAGTAACATATAAAGTATGAGAAATTTTGAATCTTAAATTTAAATGAGAAAATTTATAATTAATTAAAATTGAAATTCATTGATAAGCGTCAAAACAAATGCATTGGACGTAAATTAGTTTGAATTTAAATTCAAACTATGAAAGCTATGATCTTTAGCAGTTTATATATTGATAGAAAGATAATGCATATTGACAAAGCTATCGCAATGTAAAGAAAGAGGCTAGATTATTTTTTAAAACAAAAAATGTTTTAATCCAATCTTCACAAAACTAATTCACGTAGGACTTTCTCTAACATGAAAGGGGCAAATTGTTGAAATTTGAAAATTCTGATTCGTTCAGACATCCCAGCTTTTCACTATACTTCAGTTTTATAGAAAACTATCTATGCCACTATACATATATGCACAAACCAGAAAATATTACAAAGCTGCAACATTGAAGCTACAATGTTCTGCGTTGAAATGTGGTTCGACCCGGAGATCCTAGACCCAAGTGCCGCAGATTTGGGTTTGTCGTTCGAAGACAATGCCGATTAGGGTTGGATTTTGTTCATCCCTCTCTCTCTCTTTTTAATTTATATTTTGATATTATTAAATTAAGTAATACTTTGTTCACATTTTAGTTATATTTTTATTAATAAAAAATAAAATATTAAATTTTCTAAATTTTATCGCAATATACTTCTTTATCTCTTTTTCAAATATATTTTAAAATCTACGTATTTGGTATTTTTAAATTAAGTAGTTTTTCATCAAATTTCACCGTCTGCATGGGATGGACTAATGAGGATTAAAGGATGAAATGAAAATGTGTGTAAATAATTAATTTTGTTTAGGTGTGTAATTTTAATAAGAGAAAAAATTAATGGAGATTAATTCTTTACATCATTTAACCTACTAAGTCCCTTTTTTTCAACCTCAATTTAGAGAGTAGACAATAAAATGAAAAAAGAGTGTTAAAAATAAAATATATTACAAGACAAATATAATCTTGATAGTATCCAATGCAATATTTGTATTTTGAATATAATTGTTAATTCAATATTTTTTATTTAAGTCTCCTCTCACATTTTAAAACTTCCAAATAAAGTTGATATCATTGTTTTCTTTAACTTCATATTTTTTAAAAAGCAAAAAACTCTCAAACAAGATAACGGTAATTAACATTTCATTACTTTCCATTTCATTTAATTACTTCACTTTTATTAACCTCTTCTCATGCAAAGCCTTAATAATTTTTCTATTAATCAAAATTATAAATTTTGTTTCATACTATAAATAGTCTTACAAATAAAATTAATTTTCAAAATCTATCAATCATGTTGGTCTTAGTGCTCCAAGAAGGGGAGGTTGATATTATTGGTAGCAAATTTGGACTTTTGATTTTAGAGGAAGCACACAAGAATGAAAGATTAAAGAAAGGATAGGAGAAGAATGAACACAAGAGTTTTATAGTGGTTCGAGTATTAACCAACCCTACATCCACTCTCCAATTCACCAATTGGGTATTTCACTCGATCACTAGTGTTTTACAAGCTCACACTCAACTTAGTGTTTAGGCTTACACCGAACCTTACAAGTGTTTTTCCAAGGCTCACACTCAATCTAGTGTTTTAGGCTCACACCAAACCTTACAAGTGTTTTCCCAAAACTAACACTCAAACCTATACAAGAGTTTTCTAAGGCTCACTCTCAAACCTATGCAAGAGTTTCTAAACAAGGGCTAACTCTCAAACCTATATAAGAGTTTTCTAAGGCTTACTCTCAAACCTATACAAGAGTTTTCTAAACAAGCGTTAACTCTCAAACCAACCCAAAATGTGTTTAAAGCTCACACCGAACTATATACAAAGAAATAAAGAATGAAAGTTATGAATTAACTTTGCAAGAGTTTTGACACAATTAAAATGGTTATCCTCTTGCATTCAAGTCCATTTGGTGGTGTATTTATAGACAATAACCACCAAAGAGACGTTACAAATAAACTATGTTCAAATCTTCAAGTTGTGCTAGACATATCTTGCATAAATGTTCGTCAGATGAAATTCGTGGTCGAGACTGAATTCGCGATTGTTATTTTTGAATTGTATATAACAGCTAGTCCACATGACATGAAACCATTAGTCTTTTCAAAAACTAGTTGTTGGATCTTTATAATGGATTTTAAAATTTGCGGTCGCTACTTCAAAATCGCGGTCGCTATTTTTCTTTTCTAACGTGATTGTCACCGTAAAATCGTCTGTCTAACATAGAGATGTTGTTTTTGAAATTT
The DNA here is from genome assembly GCA_949677035.1 of Omphalea diandra. Taxonomy (NCBI): domain Eukaryota; kingdom Viridiplantae; phylum Streptophyta; class Magnoliopsida; order Malpighiales; family Euphorbiaceae; genus Omphalea; species Omphalea diandra. The sequence goes on from CATIWR010148235.1 coordinate 16,712, forward strand.
GTGGTCATTATCGAAATTCGCGGTTTTGATTTTGATAATCTAGATTGAATATGCAAAGGATAAAGAATCAATTATGCATGTTTCTAAGAGAATGATTGTGAAGTGATTAAAAAATATAAGTATGAAATTGCTCCCCCTCAATCCATACTCCTCCTTAGTTATTCTAATAAGATCATTGTCTTAACTTATTACAAATGTAGTTCAATTTCTCTCCCATTTTTATATGTTCACTCTTTGTATATTCAGTTAATTATCTCTCCTCCTTTATCAAGATCAAAAGAGGAGAATGGAAGGGAATAAGAGAGAGAATAGGGAATATGAGAGGGAAATTCCACAAACTTTGTCAATTGTACAAACTCAAATTAGAATAGCAAACATAAGTAATTTTGCACAATTGATCACAATATATCACTTAAGAAGATAAATGGATGAAACATAAATTCCATGAGAATTTTATATATAAAAAAATATAAAATAATTCAAACATTTAAAGATGTTTGAACGCACAAACTAGGGCTAGAAATTTAAGAATTTTCATATATAGCCCTAGTATAGAGTATATGATATTTGATGATTGATTTGAACATTTGAAATGTAGAAAACCTCAAATGCAAAATGAATTGATTCAACTCATCACACAATCAATCAATCAAATCAAATCAAATCAAACATGTGAACACATAATTATATCAAACAATAAAACTCCCCCTAAATGTGTGCATATATATTAGGTTAAAAACATAAGGGATAAGAGATACACTATAAGTTTAGTATCAATGGCTTGAAACCAAATAACCATTTAAAACTTTTATCCCTTCTTCATTAGCAATCTCCATTCACCTTTAGATTTTTCATGATGAGAATTTGGTGAAGGAGTATCCAACAATATCAAATATTTTGCTTTGGTACCCAAACATACTTGGGTCCTTAGAGGTTAGTCTTAGAAGGGTCCTCCAATTTGAGATGTGTCTTCCTAATGTGGCAAAATACATTGATATGCCCATAATTCATGCAATAATGACATTGAAGCTTAGACTTATGAGTTTTCTCCTATGCATAACCACAGTATGAGTAAGGGGACTTCTCATACTTGGGTGGTGAGAGTGTATGCAAGTGTATGAGTGATTAGAAGTATAAGAGAATTTATTATGTTTTTGTGGTTGAACATGCCTCTTATTATAAATGCAAGCATATTGTGCTATTTGAGTCTTGGCTCTTGAGCCTTAGGGGTCTTTATTTTACCCTTAGGCATAGGTGGTTTAATGTTAGGGGCACCTCTCTTCCCCATGACCTCAATACTTGAAGTTTGACGTGTTGATGCTCTAATGAATGTAGTGGGTGAAGAGGCTTCATTGAAGCCTAGACCATGTCTAACTAAAGGAGGTCTTTAAGATACAATAAGTGTATCCAAAGCTTCCTTCCCCTTATGAAATTTAGAGATGAAGTTTCTAAGTTCTATAACTTCATCTTTAAAGAATTATTTTCCTTTCTTAAAAAGTTAAGAGATGATGAAGACTTAGAAAGACTCTTTAGAAACTTTTTGAGTTCTTCATTATAAATCCTCAACTCACTTACAAGATCATTTAAGGATTTAAATTCATCATCTAGTTTGGAACAATTCTCTTGTAAGTTTTCATTTATGACTTATATTTGTCATATTTCAAAGTGGGAGCTTCTAAAAGCTCATCATTTATATCATTAAATGCATCATAATCATCATAAGAGTGCAGAGAAGTACTTACCTCTTTGGAGGAGTCCTCTTGAGCCATGAAGCAAAAGTTTGCTACTTCATCACTTGACTCATCATCCCAAGTAGCCTTGAAGCTCTTCTTTTTTTCCTTGTGATGACAGGAAGATGACTTTCTTTGATTTTTTCTTTCTCTTCTCCTTTTCATCAACTTTTTAGTCCTTCTTGATATTTTAGTAAACTCTTTCTCTTCTTCATCACTTTAATTGGAGTCACTTGAGCTTGAATAATTTTTTGAACTTTGAAGGTCGGAGTTTTCTTCTCCTTTTTGTTTCTTTTTCTTTTAGCTTCTTCATCTCTTCATCTTTCTTAAGAGCCATCTCATGAATGAGAAGCTTACCTCATTTGACACTTTTCCAATCTCTGGATTGGACTCTTGAATGTTGCATACTCTTACACTAAATTTATTTAATAGAAGAGATTTGAGGATTTTACCTCATAGTTGGTAAGAATCCTTCCAAACTTTTTCATATTTGTGACAATAGAGAGGAATCTATTTGTCATTTCGGTGATGCTTTCATGGTTTTTCATCATAAAGAACTCCCACTTTGTCACATACATCTTCAACCTACTTGATTTCATAAGAATTGTGCCCTCATGATAGTTTTCCAGTATTTTCCATATGGCATGTGCAGTTTGACAATACTGGATTCTTTCAATTTCTTCTCTTGACATAGAGCTTAGGAGAATAACTATTACCTTTTTGCTCTTCCCATTTGCCTTCCTTTGTGTTTCACTCCATTATTCTCTTGCAATTGTCACCTCTACTCCTTCAACCATCTTTGTTGGAGGCTTCCACTTTTTAAGAATATAATCTCATAAGTTGATGAGATCACTATCAAGATAGATCTTCATTTTATGCTTCCAAAGAGCATAATCATTGCCATCAAAGTGGGGATTAAGGTGAGAGTGAACTCCTTCTTGGACCATTGATCTTTACTCACACAATTAAGGCTTAAATTGAGACTTAGCTCTGATACCAATTATTGGTCTATGTGCACCAAGAAGAGGGTTAAATTGGTGGCAAATTTGGACTTTTGATTTTAGAGGAAGCACACAAGAATGAAAGATTAGAGAAAGGGTATGAGAAGAATGAACACAAGAGTTTTATAGTGGTTCGGATATTAACCAACTCTACATCCATTCTCCAATTCACCAATTGAGTATTTCACTCAATCACTAGTGTTTTACAAGCTCACACTCAACTTAGTGTTTAGGCTCACACTAAACCTTACAAGTGTTTTTCTAAAGATCACACTCAACCTAGTGTTTTAGACTCACACCAAACTTTACAAGTGTTTTCCTAAGGCTAACACTCAAACCTATACAAGAGTTTTCTAAGACTCACTCTCAAACCTATACAAGAGTTTTCTAAGACTCACTCTCAAACCTATACAAGAGTTTTCTAAACAAGAGCTAACTCTCAAACTTGTACAAGAGTTTTCTAAAGCTCACTCTCAAACCTGTACAAAAGTTTTCTAAATAAGGGCTAACTCTCAAACCCAACCCAAAAGGTGTTTAAAGCTCATACCAAACTATGTATAAAGAAATAAAGAATGAAAGTTGTGAATTAACTTTACAAAAATTTTGGCACAATTGAAATAGTTATCCTCTTGCATTCAAATCCATTTGGTGGTGCATTTATAGACAATAACCAACAAAGAGACGTTATAAATAAACTATGTCTAAATCTTCAAGTTGTGCTAGACATATCTTGCATTAAATATTCGTCAGACGAAATTCACGGTCGAGATTGAATTCGCGATCACTATTTTTGAACTGTGTCTAACGACTAGTCCAATTGGCACGAAACCATTGGTCTCTTCAAAAACTAGTTGTTGGATATTTCTAATGGATCTTAAAATTCGTGGTCGCTATTTTCCTTTTTGGACACGATTGTCACCGTGAAATTGTTTGTCTAACATGAAGATGTTGTTTTTGAAATTTGCGGTCGCTACCGAAGTTCACGGTCGAGACTTTTGAATCTTAATAACTACTTTTTCAAAATTCGCAGTCACTTTGAAATTTATAGTCACTAATTTCGAAAGCATATTTTTATACTTGAAGTTTTTTGCTTCTAATCACTTCTATTCAACTCCTAATGAGATTTTATCTTAATATCTGCAAAAACAATACTTAAAATTGATATTAGAATCTTTCAATCTATATTATTAAAATCAAAAGAATGTCTTGACTTAGCTTTGAACAACTTAGTCCAACAAAATATAATTAACAAATATTGTTAATGTAGGTTTCCGTTTTATTCATGTGAATACTCATAATGTTAAGGATGACATAAAAGAATTAATGTATAATTTTAAGAAATTAGAAAATAATAAGGAAAGTGATATTAATGATGATGAGGATGAAATGAATTTAAATAAAAGTATTTTCTCTGTTTGGATTTGAAAAAAGAGAAGGATGTTGGTGACGATGATGAAATGATCTTAAATTCGAATGCATTTTCCTTATTTAGATTTTTAAAAAAAGGAAGAAAATATAATGTGGGTAATTTGGAATGTCATGTGCTTTGTTTTTTTTTTTTTTTTTTTTTGGGGGTTTTGTTTGATTTTCACAGGCTGTCAATTAGCATTGTCCTAATCCAAAAAAATAACAACACTCAGATCAGAGAGTACTGGGCCAATGTTTACCTAAATATAACTGTCGGACGATATTTTTCTTGACTTGAACTTAAGAATCTTTAATTTCAGAGGAGCAAATTTTAATGGTTAGGCATGAAATCATAATCAAATATGTGAACACATGGTATTAACATACGTGATGCTGTAGTGAAAACAGTGGCCAACAATCGATATGGGAGTCAGGCTGATGATGGGTTTTGCTGGTTATATGCATGACCACATCCACTTTTATCAATACACATTCTGCGTTGAGAGTAAATATGGATTTATTTCAATTAAATAAATCAGATCTAATTTTCAACACTCTAAATTTGGAGAAATACATGTGTCACATCACATGGGTTCCTTTTATTAGTTCTGCAGCAAAACAATCTACTGGCTGTATAAAATCAAAAAGTTTGCACCAATCCATTTATTTGATTGTGATAGCATTTATTGTTTAAACTGCTTTATTCAATGGTGCAACTGTTAATAAGTCTTCTTGAAATGTATTTGGCCAAGTCCTTATTAGCTTCCTTGATCAGGTCGTCATCATCCCATTCATCACGATATGTATCTGGTCGGAGCAGCCTGCTGTTGCTACTTGCCAAATACATTTGCTTTCTCCATTCTTCAAACCCTTTACACCCACACTGAGCAGCAAGCCAGTTGTTATACTCAAACTGCAAAAGGACAGGAAAGAAAAGAGTATATGCTTAACATTGGCACATCCATTGACATGTTCTACCCTTCAGCTATCTTTCATAAATTTACAGAAAAAGCTGCTTCAAAAAAAGGGGCACCACCAGCAGTTTATTAGTTTCTCATAATTAATTTGTTTTATATATAAAATGTATGTGGAAAGTGAGAAAATATAAAAGCAAATATATATACAAAAGAGCAGTGTTGAGAAGATATACTTTTTTTACTTTATTGATTTGTTGGAAACTTTACAATAAATCCATCATAAAATTCAATAATTTTGTGCAAACTATATATAAAATGTATAAAAGGATAAAAATATAATACAGTGAAAAGAAAAAGGTCATGTGAGGTGGAATGGCACCAAATATCAATTGCTCCATTAACCAGAAAATAGAAAAGAAAAAAAAAGATTGGACTCTCTTGTGGATAAACCAAAACAAAGAGCTCTTAATTAACACTAATTTCATAGTGCCCGGAACTTCTTTTCAAGTCAACAACATAGGCAGTTGGAGTTTCCTGCAACCCGGTTAACAGGAAATTAGTGTCGTAAAATTTTAGACAAATTCTATTTATATAAACCCACTCCTTCATCAGAAGCTCTTAAAATGCAAAAATATTTTACAACAAATGTAGGCTGTAATTCCTCGTTTGAAAAAGAAAAGACCCTTCATTGGTTTTCAGCAGCAGCTAGTGTTATATAAAATGATGGCCTATTCAGCAGCAGCTAGTGTTATATAAAATGATGGCCTATGTCCCCATCAGCTATGGCTCCACTAAGTGTAGACAGAAAGAAATACAGGAATCTAGATCATATTCAACAACATATCAATTGTAATTGACAGTAAGATCATTGTTAATTTAGCATCACTAGAAAATCAAGTGTAGACCTAGGAAAACTCTCAGATGACAGTACATGGACATTTAGCAAAGCATTTTGCATAGGGAATTACCTCACAGACATTAACAGTGAAAATGAAGTACATATGGCTTACCTGAGAATCACCCAAGTTATGAGTGTATCTCTTTGGAACGTCTGAAGCTTCAAGTGACAGATAGAAGGCTTCAATATCTTCCATCATCTCTTCTTGTGATGGAAGTGCAACTTTACCTGATAACACACCAGCAATCCACTTGCTTTGAAATTCAGACATTCGGAAAGGCACAACCTAGCACCAATCACGGGAAAAGTATTACTTTTACAGTTAGAGTTTAATATCGCCTCAAATGAAGCAAAATGACATCAAACGGAATAGAACCTTCCATGGTAATCCAACAAATGAAAGCCATGGCGCCAAAGCAGGTGGAAAAACATGCTTGTACAATGGTCCCACACGATTATCATCCACAGTCACAATGCCATTGATGTCAAGAAAAGGGAATTGATACTTGTACCTTAAAGAAGAGGACAATGATAACTAAAAATTCAGTGATATTTCTTTTTTATAAACTGCCATATAAGTGAGTTTGTGAGTGTATTGATGTAAATGACATCTAGAATTATCCAAATCAAAAGTACCCAGTGCAATGCAGAATGATATCAGCAAGGACAATTCTCCCATTTTGGAAGACCACATGACCATCTTCGCGGACACTTTCTATCTGCATTATTTAAATAGTCATTTTAGATCAAGTAATCCTCCCAGCATCGAAACAAAATACCTACCAACACAAACTTCTCACGATGAGCCGCTCACTCTTAATATGGGTGATTTACCATAGAATGAAGCCACATATTATCATATTCAGGCTGCTTTTCATATGTTTCATTAGCAACTGATCTTGATGTAACATGGACCTCTTTGGCAACTCCAGCAATTTCCCTGGATATATCAACAGCACTGGATCCACTCCCAATCAAAATTACCACCTGTTGAGGCATAAGCAGGAATAAGAAATGAATATAAAGAAACGAGAAGGTTATAACAAGAAGCAGATCAACAGAACGTGGTCACACATAGCATAAGTACAAAATAGAAAAATGAAACGTTGTGATAGGGAAAAAAGATAGAAAATCAGAAACCCAAAATAAAGTGAAAACAAGAAATATGATTTTTGACAATATTCATTGAGAGAGGTGTATGGCCTCTCAAAACTAATGTATGTGGAAACGCATTAATCTAACAGGCTATCACCAAAGGGGCACGCTTTTGTCCAAACTTGAGAATTGAGTTCTGTTAGAATATCCTTATCACTTATATAATGGGTTATATATGCACAAACCACAAAATTTTACAAAGCAAGTCTATAAAATGGGACAACTTCAAAACAATGGCTTTGAGAATCAATATGTAAAAATATTATGAGGCAAGGAGAAGTAGAAATCTGATACACACTTTATCTTGAAAGGGCTCAGGGACGCGGTAATTGTGGCTATGTACTTGCTTTCCGGGCCAAGAACCTATGCCTGAAATGAACAATCTTTACATCATTATTTTCCCAGAAAACTGACTTTTTTATTGCACAACATAAATATCCTCGCAAATTTGATTCGAATCCATCAAATCACCTCAATAAATATTGCATATGAAAGAAAAACTAATAGTAAAAAGCCTGACTTGACCCCATCATTAAGTAAAAACGAATAATATTAAACAAAACGCACAAATCTTTATCAAGCAAACCAAAACCAACCCAAAAATTAAACCCAAGAAGTCAAGTACCTGGTATGTCAGCAATACGAGGTTCAGTAAAATGCCCATTACAAACCACAACGGCGTCATATATCTCATCCTTACAATCAAGATAGCCGCTTTTCCTCTTTTTAGACCTCACTTTCCACTTCTTACTACCCTCAACCAACCCAACATTAACCACCTCAGTCTCAAACCTTACTATTTCCTCAATCCCAAACTCCTTAGCATAATCTTGCAAGTAGAGTAACACTTCTCTATGACCTGGATACCTTCTCGGGTCTCTCGTTTTATCATTTTTGGATACAAACGGGTATTCCCCGAAACCCATTACTTCTCTTGGGAGGTTGGTGCGGAGGGAGCTGTAGAGGCTCGAGTGTATTACGGGTCGGGTCGGCTCAATGCTCAATGAGTCTGGTTCAACCTGGGGATCGTATACCCATGTGCCGCCTATCTGGGCTTCTCGTTCGAAGATTACGACGTTGTGGCCCTCGCGACGGATCTCACGTGCAGCAACGAGGCCGGCGGCTCCGGCGCCTATCACTGCCACGTGGTGAGAAGTCAGAGGAGTTGGCATCGCTAAACGGTTGATTGTTGTGACAAGAATTCAACGGGGCAAAGTTGTGATGCCTGGTGCTCCGTCTGATCCTTTTCCGTTATCGTTACTTGAAAGAAAATAAAAGGCAAAGTTCGTTTTGTCCAGTTTTATCTTCGTCGCGATTGCTCTGCTGCATTGTTTTGAATGCGGAAGATAAATTGACGGGTGGGTGATTTTGGGTGATGTAACTGACAGGTTTGTGGCTATTGGTTTGATTGGCGCTAGAGGTGGCCAAATTTCTGATTTAACTTAAATTAAGAAAAAAAAAAAAAAGCAGTGAACAGAATTAATTCGATTTTTTAAGTTTGGTTTGATTTTTATGGTTTAGAAGAATTATTATTTTGATTCTGTTTGATTTGAAAATTTTAATAAAAGATTGAATCAAATTGATTAATCCACAATCAAATTAAATTTTATTGGTTCAAACTAATTTGAAATTTTATTATTTTTCTTAAAAATATTTAAAATTTTATTAAAAATTATTATTTAATAGCAAAATATTTTTACAAATTCATTTAAAATAAACTGAATTATAATCAAACTAAATTAATTCATTTTAATTTGACTTGACTCTTATATTAAATTTAATTTAATTCAATTTATATTTTTTAAAATTTAATTTTTAATTTGATTCAATTTAAAATCAAACCAATCATTATTCACACCACATTGAGGGTATGAAAGGCGGCACATAATGAATTATTGTTTATTAATTTTTACCTTCAATCTTGTGCTATAAATTTAAGAAAAAAATTATTAAACTTGAATAGAGTAATTTCCGATGATATATTATATTGTCGTTAGCTCTTATATATTCAAAATTTTAAACAATTAATGGATTTATTTTAGATTTAGACTCCCTATTTAGAAGTTTTACTTTTTAGGTTTCTATAATTTCAAATTTAGAAGTTGTTTAGAATTTTATTTTTAGGTTTTTCTAATTTTATATTCAGAATTTTTTTATATAATCTTAATTTAGAATTTTTAACGTTTTTCATTTTTTAATTTCCTGTTTAGAGTTCTTTATATAGTAATTAAAATTTTTAATTTTTAATTTTAAAATTTATTTTGATATGGTAATTTTTTATAATATAATATAAAATAATAGCACGTGGTTATATTATACATGATTGGTTGATAAATGACATATAACAGTTTAAAACTAATTCTAATATTGAAATTAGATTAACTAATAACAAATTTACATGTTGCGGATATGATTACAATAAGAAATTTTAAATAAATTTAATATTTAGTTTTATTAAATAATTAATTGATTAATTGAATGATTAAAATTAGTATATAATAATAATTAAAATTTATTATTATTTTATAATATATAATTACTTTATAAAATAATTATTATAAAATAAATAAAACTATAAAATTATAATTGTAATTAAATTAGTATAATAAATTTTAATAATAATAATCTATTTTTTTGTTCGCTATTTTTTATTCTTTATTATATAGAAAAATAAATATTGATTATTATAAATCTAAAAGATTTTCTATATTATTAAACTTCCTAAATTATTTTCATATGAAATAATTTTCTATATTGTGAAACTTTCTAAATTATTTTCACATGAATAATTTCCTATATTGTTAAACCTTTTATATTATTTTTATGTGAATAATTTTTTTATATTATTAAATTTTTTAAATTATTTTTATGTGAAGAATTTTCTATCTTATTAAATTTTTTTATATTTTCTTTTAGTTAATTGAGGAATCTAATCAATATGTCAATATATTTTATTAATTTTAATCCTAAAGTTACTTTTGAACTATTATTTATCATTTTATTAAATAATCATGTATAATACAATCAATTATCATTATTTTATATTATATTACAAAAAACTGTCATATAAAAAATTATTAAATAGGAAATTAGAAAATTGATTACCATATAAAATAAAACTTATAAATAAGAAATTAAAAAATCTAAAAAGTAAAACTCTAAATAAGAAATCAAGATTATATTAAAAAAATTATAAACATAAAATTAAAAAATTATAAATTATAAATAACTTCTAAATTAAAAAATAAAAAATAAAATTTCTAAATAGGAAGTAAATATTTAAATTAATTCTATTAACCGTTTAAAATTTTGAATATATAAATGTTAGTGACCGTGTAAGAAATTATCAAAAATTATTTTATTCAATTTAACAAATTTTCTTTGAAAATTATGACACAGTATGAATCAATAAATAATTATTTGTTATAACTATTTAACATATGTATATATAATTTTTAATAATCTATTAATTTTATTTGTCACTATGAGTTATTTATTTGAATAAACTTATGTCACACAAGATTAAATGTATGAATTTATAAAAAATCATTTAGTATTACTATCTCACATATATATATATATATATATATATAGTTTTCAATTATTTTTTAATTTTATTTTTTATTATAAAATACTTAATGCTATTTATTTGATTGATTTTTATATCACTCCATTCAAATTTGATAAATTTTCTTTTGAAATTGTGTCACATAAGACTGAGAGTATGAATTAATAGAAAATTTTTTATTACAACTACTTCTATATATAATTACAAATTTTAGATATTTTAATATTTTATTTATTTGACGATAACTTTTATAAAATAATAATTGATTATTCAACTAATTAATTAATCGTTTAATAAATATAAATATTGAATTTATTTAAAATTTATTATTATAATCATATTAAACAATGCATGAATTCACCACTAGTATTTAATTATTAGTTTACTTGTGATATAATAAAATAAAAATATTTGATTGCTACTTGTTAAAAATATTATGCTACTAATACAATTATTTTATCAAATGGTAAACACTCATTTAAAATTAAGTTGAAGATTAAAATTAATTATATATATTGATATATTGATATTTAATCAAGTTGGATTTGAGTTTATGTTAATCGAGTAAATTTTATGGCGAATTTAAATATTTGACTCAATAAACTCATAAATTTGATCAAATTTCAATATTTGAATTTGAATTTGAATTTGATATTATAAAAATCTTTTGCATGAATATTGTAATTTCATTTGAATTTCATTAGGCAAATATAAATTTAAAAATAAAATTTGGTTGAGTTCAGATTAAATTTTAGAACTAAAAATTTAATAGTATTTGATTTTAATTCAACTTTATTATACCTCTAATGCAATCATACTGACACAAATGCAAAACAAATTGTTGATGGAGATTATTATAATAACAAGCATAAAATTAATAATCTAACTATTGAATATTTATCATATATCTTGCTTTATTCTGGTGAACAGTGTATATATTATTTATGGAATCTTTGTGCTTCGGATTTGAATTCCCACATCTTTTATAACTCAAGTAAAAAAAAAATAGATATTATTTATTAATGCATGAAATTGGAGTTCAAACACGTCAAATTATTAACTTTTTAAAGAATAAAAATATACTTTTACTAATAATTAATTGTATAATGTCTATAAAAATATTTTTTATAATTTAAATTACTAATATCAATTTAATTCTCACTAATAACAATATAATGATCAGTAATTAATTAATTAAAAAATCAATCTCAAATTACAAAATTCTCATCAAAGAGAAAATAAAATTTACAAAAAAATATATATATATTAAAAAACTATATAACAAGGGATATAAATAAAAAAATTAATAAAATAAAATAAAAATACTCACTTTTTGAAAAAACTAAAGAAAAGAGACGACTCGCAACCAGTAAGATATTTTAATGTACAGGTCCTAAATAGTCCCACAAAAATCTACTTTAATGTACAGTTCTTAAATACTCCCGTAAAAATCTACACAATTAATGGTTGGTGAAATTACCGATAACATTCCAATAAGAGCGTGGAAAACAAAACCATTTACTTATAGAAAATAATTTGATTAATTGCTTTAATTAATTTTTTATTTTATTGAATGAGTGAAATCTACTTTAATATATATATAATATAATTAAAAAAACCTAATTATCTCAAATATTTTGAATTTAACTCATTTTTCAATTATATCCTCAATTTCAAAACGTATTAATTTACTCTAATATAAATACATTTTGTTGCAAATCTATTAAAACTTCATCTGTCCTGTGTCATAGATGATGTGACTTGTATATGTAACCTAAATCTTATTTTGTGATGAAATGACACATCATTAATTTTTTAAATTTGATTCCTCATTTATCCTAAAACTTTAGTTAATATTTCAAATTTATCCTAATTTTAATATATGTCAATTCAAATATATTGATTTAAACTCATAAAATAATAAATTTTACAAATAGTAACTAACTGTTAAATATTACCATAATAATATAATATATAAAAAGTATGTCATGTAATTGATTGTCAATGCATACATGTGGCCAAATTCAAATAAAAAAATGTCATATAATTGATTGTTAAAACATAGATACGTATCAATTTGGTTTCTTTCCTTTTTTATGATAATTTTTATTTATTATATTTTTATGACAAATATTTAATAATCAAATATATCAAATAATTTGTCACATTCTCTCCCACCACTACCTCCTCCTCCTCCAACTTCTCCCAGCTATCACTACTTCCAATCACATTGTGATGTGGTGGACTGAACCTACATGTTTCCTTCCTCCTCATCCAAAGGCAAATGCTCAAACACAGAATTAGCAAACGAAGCAGCCATCAAAACTGCAGAATGGCCGGCCTACCACGCTTCCTCCCACAACTTATCCCTGTCCACCTGATAAGAATATAGACAATCCCCCTACCCCACAACCTGTGTCGTTTCCGCTCAGCACAAACTCCTCTTCTCGCATAATAAGATACACTCTTCACAATATCACTATCAAGCGAAACCTCCAATACGTGGGTTTGGAGGGCATGGGCCGATCACGTGTGACAATGGTGGGAGGCTTGGGTTTGTTCTTGGGGCTAGGAGGGAGGCCTCGAAGGCAGCGATTGGTGCCTAAATTGGTGGTGGCAAGGTTGTCACTGGGCTGCTGATGCATATGATCTTTGAATTGGGATGAGGTATTGTCTTTAAAATCAGGTGATGTTTGGGGTAAAAAAGAGGGTCTTTGTAGATGAAGATCGAGTCTGAGGAGGTGGTGAACATAGTAAGAAATTGAAGCTGTTGGCTCATAAGCAGCCATTGACGCCACATCTACTCTCTCCCACCACTTATTCGCTAGCTTTCTCTACCGAACTAATTCTCTCTTTGATCCTTTAATTTCATAACTTATTTGTACTGATTTGATGGCTCATAACTAGCCATTGACAAATTTTATAGCTTTCTCTATCGATCTGAGGGTTCATAGCCAACCATTGACAAATTTAAATTGTGATTCAAGTAAAACCAGTGTCGATTTTTGCCATCCGGTCTTGAACAGTTTAATAGGAAAGACAAATATAGAATTGATGTTTTATGTCACAATATAGCAGTTTTTTATGAACAAATGGATATCTTCGTGATGGAAGAGAGATGATATGCACTTAACTAAAGTTTATACGAAAGAGAAAGATGAAGAAGAAGAAGCAAAGAAAAGAGAGGAGAACTTTTTTGCGATACTTGAGTTGTGAAGAGAAACAAGAAAAAAAAAGTAGCAGAAAGGAAAATTGAAGTACTTTATTCTTACATATTTATATAAATATTATAAAAGCGGGACGACTTCACAATAGTGCAATTGATTTTTTGGAGATTTCGTAATTTTTTTGGCGATTCTGAGAATTTGCTATGGTGGTTGAGCGGTGGCATTTGAATAAAAGAATAGAAGACATGACAAAGAGTGTGTGCCTCTGCAATTGTCTCATTTTCTATCAAAAACGGAGCCATTCAATTTCTGAGTGTACCTTGGGCCAGTTTTCTTTGGGTTGTGTTGTCTTCATAGGTTCTTGGGTCCGTTTTTGGAGGGACTGCATGGATTTGCCGATCCACTTTGTGGCCTACTGCTTCATTGGGCAACCTCTTCATGTGTTTTCCTAGCGACCATATGTATGTTTTTACACGAATTTGACTTGCAAAGAATGCAACCATAATTAAGGTGTCTTTTCCCCATTTTGGAATTATGTCTCACCAGTTTGAAAATGACTGATTTCGTTTTGCCTTAGGAAAAAATTAAAAATTATTAAAAAAAATAGCCATTTTTCCTTTTTTAATTGTCCTACTTTGAAATACTTGATTTCGTTTGGTGTTATTTTGATGTTGTAAGTTGATATTGATTAGTTGTCAAATGGATCCACTCTGACTTGCAAAAAAATTAGCATGATTAAACTTGCTTCTTTCCAATTTTGCTTTTGTGTCCTACTATTTTGAGATGACTAATTCCACTTTAATTATGGAACAATTTAACCATAATTAAAAAAATATTCTCCTGTTTTGGGCTAATTACAAATAATAACTCTACTATCTTTTGCTATCAATGCATGGATTGTTTTCCTTCAATCCTTTACATATACTTCTTTAGCCATTTCTATTGTTGCATACTATAATTTTTATATTATCTTCCAAACATAATATTTATAACAACAAATGTTTTCTACCTCCATCAAGGCGCAGATATTCACATAATATAATATATTTAATTATTTAAAATTATATGAAAAGAGTATTTTTTTATTTATTATATTTTTATGATAAATTTAATAATTAGTTAAATTACAAATTAATATATTTGAATTGACACATATTAAAGTTAGGATAGATTTAAAAAACTATCTACAGTTTAATGAATGATGCTTCATTCCATCTCAGCAAGACTTAAGCCACATATACAAGTCACTTCTTCCATGTCACATGCCAAATGAAGTCTGAATAGATTTGCAACAAAACACATTCGTTTATTGGAGTAAATTGGTACGTTTTGATGTTGGAGATAGAATTTAAAAAATGAGTAAAATTCAAGATTGTTGATATGGTTAAGCATAAAACAAATAATACCATCAAATCATCACATCAACTTATCAGAGTAATAAAACATAATTAAAAAAAAATTCATCAAGTTGCTTAAGTCAGCTTTTTTTCACATTAATACTCAACTCAACTCAATTAAACTTTACATTCAAGTTTATTAGACTCGGTTGTATGATTCACTTTTTTTCATTCGAGACAATCTTTGCACATCTTTAGAAAAATATAAAGCCTTTAGGTCATTAGAAATTACATTTACTCTCCTCTACATTAGCTTAGTTCTATCCCTCTCTTTTTACACGATTATTTTTATAATTTATGTGATTAACAATATATATCATATAGTTTCATTTTGATACAAATTAAATTTTAAAATTTTAAAAAATATAAAATTATATGATATATTTTATTTTGGAAAATGTTAGGTGTCACATCCACTGGCATCGCACTCATAGCGCACCTAAGAATAGGTTTGGATGCGTTGGGTGTTACAATTTTTTTCTTCAAATAAAAAATATAATTTGTTCCAAGATTTTTTTTTCTTCAAATTATATACAGAAAATAAATAGAACGTTTGGGTACCTTCGGTGCTACAGTCTGTTTTCTTTATTCTTCAAATAAGAAATAGAATTTGTTCAATTTTTTTCTTTTTTCCTTCAAATTCTATATAGAAAATAAACAAAATGTTTGGTTATATTGAGTGCTATAGTTTTTTATTTTTTATTTTCTATTTTTCTTCAAATAAGAAACAAATTTTATTCAAATCTTTTTTTCTTATTTCTTTTCTTTTTTCCTTTAAATTTTGTATATAAAATGAATAAAATATTTGGGTGTCTTAGGTGTCATAGTTTTTTCTTTTTTCTTTTCTTTTTTAAATAAGAAATAAAATTTATTCAAATATTTTTTTTTCTTCTTCAAATTTTATACAAAAAATAAAAAAAATTTAAATGTATACAAAATTTTAGTAAATTTTGTATCTGAAATGAAAAAATTTTATAATCAAATATATATAAATTTTTTTCAAAATCTATATAGAAAATGAACTAATTTTGGAATTGAAATAAATAAATTATGTATTCAGACAATAATCAAACACTATGTAGTATGATTAATATTACTATCAGCACCGTATTTAGTTTATTGTAATTTTTTAAATATATAAAAAATGAATCAAAGATATAGAAAATTTAAAATAAATAATTGCAAAAATTAAATATAAAAATAAATAAAAAAATAAATCTAAAGGTGGCTTTCACTGTGCCAACACTAAAGCTAAACGTGGCTTTCGTTGTGCCAACACTGTTAGTGTCATGAGATGTGTACCTATAAATATCCTTTTATTATAATTATTACTATTATGATACCTATTAGTACCTTTTACTATTATTATTAATTTTTTGGAAGGGGTCATTTGCCTTGAAACAATGCAAGTTTTTATTTTTAGAGAAAAATACAAAATCTTATCTTGTGATTTTCGTCTTTAATAAATATGATCTCGTAGTTTATTTATTAGTAAAATTTTATTTTATAGTACAATGTCGTTTGCAATTGATATTAGATTTATAAATTCGTTACATTTATTTGATTTAATATCAGATTTTATAGATTATTTTAATAATTAAAAAAATAAAATTTATATTTAAAATAAAAAATTTATATTTAAATTTTAAATATATAATTTATTAAAATAATATATAAATTTTAATATCAATTTAAATATATACTATAAAATTACAAATTGAATACCACTTTATAACTGACATGATGCCACCAAATAGGGTTTTGATAATAAATCATATTTTACGAAAAAGAAAAACCAAACGGTAAAACTTTGTATTTCTTCCTTATTATTATTATTATCTCAACGACCAAGTTCGTGCTCTCAACCTCGCTGGAGATTTGATCTCGATTAACGGGTAAATTGGTGTGAGGACAAAATCTGTCCCACAAACCAAGAAGCCAGCAGCAATGCCACCTCCACTCACCTCCTGCCCAGTAGCTGTAATACCGGCAGGTCCAGCCAGCCTGGTATCGGCGCGCGAGTTCCAGTGAGAGGGCCACAATGTCGTAGTCTTCGAAAGAGAAAGCCAAGTTGGCGGCACGTGGGTGTACACTCCTCAGGTGGAATCGGACCCACTAAGCCTCGACCCTAGTCGAAACAGAATCCGCTCCAGCGTCTACGCCTCCCTCCGCACCAATCTCCCTAGAGAAGTAATGGATTCAGTAACTTCCCATTTGCAGCCAAATACGACGACAAAACGCGAGACCCGAGACGGTTTCCGGGACACAGGGAAGTGTTACTGTACTTGCAAGAATTTTCGAGGGAATTCATGATTGAAGAAATGGCGCGGTTCGAGACAGAAGTTGTTAATGTGGGACTTGTGGAGGGTACTAAAAAATGGAAAGTGAGGTCTAGAAAGAGGATAGGAGACAGTGATAGCGATGATTTTGAGGACGAGGTTTTTGATGCTGTTGTTGTTTGCTGTGGACATTATGGCGAACCTCGCATTGAGGAAATACCAGGTTGTTAATTGCCATGCTCTTTTTAGAGTTCCACTGAGATTTTAACTTTATAACCTCATAATTCATAGGTATTAGTATCACCAAGTCAAAACTTTCTTGTAAATCTTTGTGTTTTTATGGTTTTCTAAATTCTTGTTGTTGTGTACTTTGTTCAACATTGTTTTTTTTTGGTTTAGTTTTAACTGGAATGTGAATTGGATATCTCACAACTCTTGAGATAACTCCAGTACCTTGGCTCACTAGTTAATTTATTTTCAGGTATCAGTTCATGGCCAGGGGAGCAAATTCATAGCCACAACTATCGTACACCTGATCCCTTCAAAGACCAGGTTAGGTTGATTTGACATTTCGAAATTTAGTAGAAAATATTACTAATTAATGTCAAAATTATATTCAGTTTCTTTTTTGATCAAGCAACATTGGATAGGTGGTAATTTTGATTGGGTTCAGCAAGCGCTATTGATATATCTAGGGATATTGCTGGAGTTGCCAAACAAGTCCACGTTGCCTCTAGATCAGTCGCACAAGAAACATATCAAAAGCAGCCTGGATATGATAACATGTAGCTTCATTCTATGGTAAAAAGTAGGCATTAGAATTTGCAAGCTTGTATAGAGCTAAAAATACAGTTCTAGTATGCTAAAATTTTATGCAGATTGAGGATGAGAAGTATAGCTGCTGACACCATTTTACACTGCACAGGGTAACCAAACACAGATTAAGTATCGTTTCTATCGAATTTGGTTAATCGTTGTTAGTTCTAATTATGGTTTAGTTACGTTGATTCAAGGTACAAGTATCACTTCCCATTTCTTGATACTAAAGGAATTGTAATTGTGGATGACAATCGTGTAGGACCATTGTACAAGCGTATTTTTCTACCTGCTTTGGCTCCTGGGCTTTCATTTGTTGGATTACTATGGATGGTTTAACCCTCTTCAACTAATGTTAACGCTTATATACATCAATTTTGCAAGCTAATTTCAAGTTTAAAATAAAATAACCTTTGAACAATTTATGTGTGATTGATTGCGGCTTTTCCCCTTACCCATGTTTGAATTTCAAAGCAAATGGATAGCTACAGTTTTATCAGTGTCCAGAAGAGATGATGGAAGATGTAAGAACGTTTTACCACACACTTGAATCTTCCAATATACCTAAAAGATATACCCATTATATGAGTTGGGGTGATTCTCGGGTAAAAAGTATAATATTTTATATATTATAAATTTATTTTCATGCTTTTAGTTCGACAATAACAACTGGTTTGCTGCTCAAATCGGGACTAAGTTGTAAATGTGTGTAAAAAAAAAATTAGAGAAATAAGATAAATAAAAAAATATTTATAAAAATAAAATAAATCCAAAAGTATTTAACTTATAAGGATGGTCAATATCGGTCATCTACCAATTAAATTAGTAGACGTTATTTTATACAAATGGTAGTTATTTTGAATTTATTTTAAAATGTAGTTGTTTATCCATCAATTAAACTGGCGGACGAATGTAACAGATTCTCATGCGAGAATCTCTGTTGCAAGTAGAGATATTTATCTCTGTGTTGCTTGTCCGCTAGTTGAATTGGCAGATGAACAACACTATAAATACCCTCATTCAGACAATGAGAGTGTCTAAAAATAACCAAAAAAAAAATTTCCTCTTAGATGCTCTTAAAAATTTCTCTCTCTCTCTCTCTCTCTCTCTCTCTCAAATAATCTTTTGCTATTCACAATTTTTATTTGTGCCAAACTTTCTAAATATTTTTTTAGTTAACCACATAGAAGAAATAAATAATTCTTGTGATACTTAACCAGGTAAAAAATGTTTTATATTTATTTTATTTTCTTCTTTGATACTAGATAATAAAATATGTGGTAGTAATTATATTTTTGTATGGTATGCAAGAATAAAAAAATATATTATTGAGCTGAATTGAAACTATTTTGTTGTGGAAAAGAGAATAAGGTTAGTTTTTATACTCGAATAAATTTTAATATGATTATGCAATATTAAAATGTTTTAGGTCCTATAAATTTTAAAAATCCATTCACCAGTTAACTGGCAGACGAAATAAAAAATTTGATCTATTATTCTCGTGTTGGTCCGCTAGTTAATATTTCTCCACTAGTTTAACTGGCGGACAAACAAGCACAACATTCACTAGTTTAACTGACGGACAAATATTGACCATCACTTTCAATAATATTACATTGATGTACTAAATTTTTTAAAAAAAACATTTGTTCACCACTTATAATAGCAGACGAAAGAATTAGAACATAAAAAATATTCAATCGTTTGCCAGTTAAATTGTCGGTTGGAATAATAAAACAATCATTCATCTGCCAATTTAACTAGGGTACTAATTACATGTATGAATGTTACTTTTGTGCATATAAAATTATTTTTGCATTAACTAAATTTCAAATAAAAAATGTATTCAACACTTATATTGGCGAACATTAAATTGGTTTCATAATTTTATTGACTATTGCTTTCCATAATTTTTCATTGATGTACTAAACTTTTTTTGAAAAAAATTTATTCGCCACTTATAATAGCGGACGGATCAATTGAAAAATAAAAAAAATTTAAATAGATTTATATATTTTCTTCTTTCTGTATTTTCTACTTTTTATATTTTATTTTAAAATATTTTAATACTTTATTTTTATAATATTTTATGAAATTATATTATTATGTAATATTTTAGAATATTATAATAATATATAATAGTAATATGTATTATAATTTATCTTCTTTATCTTTATAACATAATAATATAAAATATAATAAAATAAATATTTATAATTAACTTATATTAAATATTATAGTATAATATTTAAATATCGTAATATTATAATTTTAATATTATAAAATATTATACAAAAATCAAAATTTTCATTCTGTCCACCAGTTAAATTAGTAGACGAAATAAAAAAAAAATATGTCTGTCATTTTAACTAGCAGACAGAATAAAAAAAAAAAAATTCTTTATACCCACTAGTCGCTTGAATTGTTAATTTCCATGATTTCAAGAATGATGTTTGTCCATCAGTTTAACTAACGGACAAACAATAAAAAATTTCAATCGATGGACTAGTTTGCACAGTAATTAGTGGATGAACAATGTTGATCACCTATTTTCTCTAAATAATTTTTCAACTACTCTACTTTTATGAATATTTTTTTACCCTATTTCTCTTTTTTTTTTTTAACCTTATTTCTCTCTCTTTTTTTTTTTTTTACCCTTAGTTGCAAATTAACCCCAAATTGGGTGTCAAGGCTATGGAGAATGGAGAAAACAAATATACTTGGTAGGTAAGAAATATAGAACGGTCCGGCCAGAGACATATCGTGATGAGTGGGACGATGATCACGATCACCTGATCTTAGATTGGAAGCCTACAGTGACTTCAAATACAGTCAAATGACTTGGAACATTGTTTATGAATTTTAGCTTGAATGCTGCACGTATAATGTCTTATGCATTGAAGGTTTATTGGGCACTTGGGCTTCATTTGTTTTGAGGCTTTTCATAGAATCTTATTGTCCATCCTTCAATAACAAAAGAGAAGAGGCAACTAGCAATTGATGATAACATGTTACAATGAATTGATAGTCCACTTAAGTGGGATTATTTTATTTTTTCAATTATATAAAGATATAAATTCACATATATATAATTGAAGTGAATAAAAAGTTGTTGAGATTTGAAGATATGGTATTCGTTATTATAGTACATCCTTAACAATTAAACTATTAATCTTATAGTAAAAATAATGTATCACTACAAAAAAAATATTATTTTTATTAATTTGATTACTGAATATCAATGTGTAAGATGGAGTATTAAATTGATAAAAGCAAAAGATAGCTAAAATCAATAATGGATGCAAACGATGGATCTTTTGATTATTAAACTTCTTCTTCTTTTATAAAGATGAGTGAACTTTTAAAAAGTCGGTCAATTAAGTTATAAATGGACCCATAAGCTTTTTGAAAAGGTTGGCAATTATAAGTTGAGGTGGCATTTCATACCCATTTATATTTACCCACTCTAAGCTCATCTCCAATAGTGCAGTTCATTTTTTTACAGTAATAAACATTTTAAAAATTATTAAATATAAAGAGTGAAAATATTTGTACAATAACAATAAACTCTTGATATTTTAATATTTATTTTATTCTATTCAATAAATATTAATGTTTATTAAAATTAAATGGTTATTAGGGGATGAAAGATAAAAGAAACTCTTTTAATAAACAAAGCCAAAACAATAGATATCAATTAATATTTTATCTAGCAAATTGAAATATTTTAATGAAAATTATAATAGATAGTGAAATTTGTTGAGTGTCTCTTTATGTAGAGAGTCAAATAAACTTTCTACTCTAAAAAAAAAAAAACAAAGAAAGTGTATTAGAGATAATTTTTTTAAATCGACTTTCTAAAGTAAATAATTTTACTCAAATAAAAAGTCTATTTAATATACTCTAACTCATTCTTAATAAATGGGTTTGGTAATAAATAAATGTTGCATAAATCTCATTTAAGTAGAAAATGCTATTTGGTTAAAGTTGAGATATAAAAAATATATTTTAATAGAAATAATTAGAAATTTAAATATCTTAATTGAGATGTATTTATTGTGAGATTGATGAAAGGACTCAAAAATTTTTAATAAAATTTAAATTTATATTGAAAACACATGCATTGATTAAAAGTAAAATTGTCATTTATAAATAGCATTCATTATTTATTTTCACTTAAAATACATTTATTGTGTCTCAATTTGAACTAAATAGCATTTTTCTTAAATATATTAGGCTTAAATTGAATATCAATATTCAATTATGCAATTAAATTTTGGGCTAGATCAAAATTAATAATTTTTTCTCTTTTTTAGAAAATAATTCATATTTTTAATAGAGACAATCTCTACTAATAAAAGAAAGAATTTATTTGGGATAATTGATAGATGTAACTGATAGCTAATAGCGGTTTAATATTAAGTGATTGATAAATTATATTGAACAATTATTGTTAATTTATAAAATGACCTTGTTAATATTTTATATATTGAATTAAATAAATTAAAATTAGAATATAATAAAATAATATATTTTTCACAATACTCATAAAGTATAATTTCAAAAATCAAAATGCTATAATTATTAATTTGTATTTATAAAATTTTAATAATTGTTTATATCAAGTAGCATGTGTCAATATATTTTTAGCAATTAAAATATTATATATGTAATAATTAAAAATAAATCATTTTTTATTTAAATGATTAAAATATTATAATTTATTATTGCTAATTGAATGATAGAACGTTAAGAATAATAATTGCGTAAAGATAATTTTAACTTTTCTCTAATTATAATTGTAGAAATTTAGAAAAAATTCTAAATAGAAGCTCATAAAAACACAATTAATTGGAGTTATTTTGTATAGTTCACTAAATAAATATTTTTTAGCCATTGAATAAAAATTTATATTCACCACATCTATCAATTATATTAAATATTCTCAAAATACTTTTAATTTGAAAAACTAAAAATATCTAAGTTAAAATATATTTAAAAAAAAAGATTTTGTATGGCTTTAATGTAGGCTATCTTTTTTTTTTTTTTAAAAAAAAAATATCTGGTTGATGTTCATGCCACGCCAAACCGAAAAAAAGAACAATAATAAAGAAGCCCCTCCCAAGAACAAATCTGACATTTCACATCAATTCTAGCACGTGCCTCTGTATTTTGCCGTTCTCACCACACAATTAGGGGCAGGCACGTTTTGATTTAATTCGGAAATTTCAAAGTTTTTGAGATTACATTGAAATATTTTGATTTTAAAAATGAAAAATTGAAAATTTTAATTCAATTTAATTTAATTTCGATTTCTCAAAATTTTGAGAGAATTTAATTAGGTTTTTTGTTCTTTCAAAATGATTAGGTTTTATTCAAAAACGACTCAAATATTTGAATATTTCAATTTATTGAAATTAACTTTTATATTTTAATATTTATAAACTTAAATAAAATAAATTTACATTTTCACTATTAATCATTTAAAAATTAAAATAAATAAGTGATAATTTAATAAATTATAATTAATAACTTACATATTAAATATTAAATTAATTTTATTTTAATATTTTTACTAATTTATAATTAATAATTAATAAATAATTTAATTATAAATAATATATATTAATTGAGCAAGTTAACTAATAATGCTAATAATTTAAATATATATATATATATAAAATAAAAAGGCCCCTCCCAAGAACAAATCTGACATTTCACATCAATTCTAGCTCGTGCCTCCATATTGTGCTATTCTCAGCATACAATTAGAATGACCACTATTCAATTTAATTTGAAAATATTTTAAATTAAATTAAATTTCAGAAATTTAAAAATGAATAATCAATACAATCTTAAATTTTTTGTTCGATCAGTTTGGTTTCTTAAAAATTTAAGATGATTCAATTTGATTTTTTATTCCTTCAGAAAGGTTAGGTTTGGTTTGACAGCAATTCAAATATTTAATTATTTCAATTTATTAAAATTAAATTTTATATTTTTAACCTTTATGACTAAAATAAAATAAAATTTATATTTTTCATTTTTAATCATTTAAAATTAAAATAAATAAGCGAGAATATAATAAATTATAATTAATAAATTACACATTAAATATTAAATTAATTTTTTAATATTTGTTACTAATCTATAATAATAATTAATAATAAATAATTTAATTATTAATAATACATACTAATGAGTTAACTAATAAAATTAATAATTTAAATACTTATATATATATATAAGTATATTTTGATTCTGTTTTTCGAAATAGAACTATTATAATACAGTTGATCGAATAAAATCTCTAATATCATATTATTTAAAAAATTAATAAGGATTTAGATATTTTACTATTTACATAAAAAAATTCAATTATAATGAAATCTAATTCAATTATTTGATTCAATTTGAAAATCTTTTAATTTTATGCTTACCCTACATCAAATTAAATCAAAATTCCCTCTGAATCACAGCCGAGTTTTGTCCACCCGTCAAAAAAAAGATCACAGGCAGTCCATTCACTCTACAAAACCTCACAAATAAAATGAATATAAGTTATTAAAAAAACAAAACAGAAACCCATTATGAAATACTAAAATAAATACAATGTAAAAAATAATAAATTTAATATCTAAATTTTAGGTATAAAAAATAATATATAATTTTGAATTAAAAATTTCAAATTTGATCTTTATATGTGTTAAATTTTTATTGAATGTATAAATAGGAAATTAAAAAACTGTGAATTATTCAGCATTATTTGATATCTGCTTCATATATATAATAGCAGAAGTCTGAACATATTTGTTTTAAATTAAATAACAAATAAAAAAGCAATACTATAAAACCAATTTTAATGATAACAACTCTCATATTTTTCGTAAGAGCATACTCGTATTATCAATCAGAATTCTTGGATATATTATCACAGAGCTAGAAGAATTCTTAAATTTTGCTAAATAATTAAACAAAAAAATAAATTTCAGAATTTAATAAATGAAAAGAGATCAGAGTGTGATAAATAGATTACCAAAATCACAATGATATCTTTATTAAATTTCAATTTAAATTAAATATTTCATCGACTGAAGTTAAACAAAGATAAAAATCATTTCAATTTGATTTCGAGTTGGATTGTATTTGAACTTCTTTTTCGAATAAGTTCAAATTAAATCATAAAATTATCATCTCTAATTTATTGTATTGAAATATATATTTATAAAAGATCTATAAGTAAAGTGATGTAATATAAGTTAACAAAATTAAATAAGTAAATAGATGAGTTAGATTTTACACAAGTTAAATGAATATATTCATATAACTATTAAATGAATGATAAATGAATAAGCGCGTAATTTATAGCTCTATCCATAACCATCTATTTGTTAGGGTTATAAATTTGTGAATGAAAATTAACTTTGGTTATAGAAGAATGATATGATTTAGCAATGCCAATAAACCATTTGGTTATTGTATTGAAATTTAATATTTTTTATTAAATAATTAATAAAATATTTAAATAATTAAAATTAAATATAATGATTAATAAAATTTAATTATCTTTTTATAAGAATTTTTATTAAATAAATAAAATAATAAAGTAAATTTCTCAAAATTTATGATTATGTATGAAGTTAGTTATAATAAAAAATTATTTATTAATTTATATATTTTTCAATTTTATGTGACATAATTTCAAAATAAAATTTATTAAATTTGAATGAACTAATTCCTGATAATCAATTAAAATAATATTAAGTATTTTATAATCAATAATAAATTAATATATTATTACAAATTATATATATATATATATATATATATATATATATATATATATATTTCAGAAAATTGTAATAAAAAATCATTTATTAATTTATACTTTCAATTTTGTATGATACAATCTTTAGAGAAAATTTATTATATTTAAACGATATAATTTTTGACAATCTATTACACTGTCTTTTACTCTTATATACATAAAATTGTAAACATTCAATAGAATTAATCTAAATTTTATTTTTTAGATTTTCTAATTTTATATTTAAAATTAGTTTAAAAATTTTAATTTTTAGAATTTTAAAATTTTCTATTCGGAATATTTTGATTTTTTGTTTAGAATTTTTTACTTTTTAGATTTTTCTAATTTATTATTTAGAAGTAATTTAATTTTTTGATTTTCTATTTAAAACAATTTTTGTATGATCTTTAACTTATCATTTAGAAATGTTATTTTTAAGATTTTTTAATTTTTAATTTAAAATTATTTTATTATTCTAATTGAATTTTTTAATTTATTATTTAAAAATATTATTTTGATATAATAATTTTTATAATATGATATATAATAACATATTATTTTTTAATAAATAATAATTTAAAATTAACACTCAGACTGAAATTATTAATACATTGGTTGAAACTTCTCATAAGTAATAAACCCCGTTTCTTTTTATTTTTTAAAAATTTTAATGAAAAAGAATATAATTGATATTGTGATAGCTTAGCAACTGACTTAGATGTCCTTTTTTGTTTAATAAATTTAATTTCATTCAAATAAATACGAGTACAAGATCATTAAATATAATAATGACGCTATAAATATTTGAAATCTTAAATACTTAAATATATAAAATATATAACTATTATAATTTAAAAATAAATTATCTGATTTAAATAAATATCTAAATTTGTACCTATTAAAATAGAATGAAAATTGCATAAATTATTTGCATTTACTTATGCACCACATGTGCTGTAGATGGGTTAAAAACTTAATATCTGATAGCCAAAATTTTCTCCTATTTATATATTGATGGCTGAAATTTGACGTACTTTGACATAATAGATTGTTAAAAGGTCTAGGTTATGGGTTGAACTAAAAATTTTCACAAGCTTCAGATTTAAATCACCTTTCAAATATTAAATTTTCATGTGATAGATAATTAAATTTTCTATCAAAAAAATAATGGATTTTCATAATTAAGTTAAAGCTAACCTTGAATCAAAAAAAAGAAAAAAGAAGAAGACTAGCATTTTTATAGAAAAATTATTTTTGTACTAAAAATAATAGAAAAAAATAAGGCCAATTTCTATCTAAAAATGACCAAAAATGTTCTCTATAGATCTTGCTTTATGAGAAGACAAGAGTAGGAAAGAAAAAACAAGAGATATGTAGTTTACTTGATTCCTTATGCCAACTCAAGCGTGAGCACTAAAGTTTATAAATACTACCCGAAAACTCACATGTTGCACGATATAATTTATATAATCATAAATTGTAAATAAGTATAATATTTATTTTATTAAATAATTAATTAAGTAGTTGAATGATTAAAATTCATATATAATAATAATTAATTTTTTTATTATTTTACAAAAAATATTATCAAGTAAATAAAATTTTCAAATTTGTAATTATTTATAAAGTTAATTGTAATAAAAAATTATTTATTAATTTATATATTCAATCTTATGTGACATAATTTTAAGATAAAATTTATTAAATTTGAATGAAGTATTTATGATAAGCAATCAAAATAATAAATATTAAGTATTTCATATTCAAAGAAAATTAAAAAATAATTGCAAACTATATATACATATTTAAATTATTTATAACAAAAAATTATAAATTGATACATATTTTCAACATTGTGCGACATAATTATATGAAAAATTTTATTAAACTTAAATGAAATAATTTATGATAATATATTATACTATTATTTGTCTTTATATACTTAAAATTTTAAATAGTTAATAGAATTAGTTTAAATTTTAATTTTCTATTTAAAATTTTTTACCTTTATTTTTCTAATTTTAATTAGATTTTAAATTTATTGTTTAGAATTTTTTATATGATCTTGTCTTATTTAGAATTTTTTACTTTTAGATTTTTTAATTTTCTATTTACAATATATTTTTTTCTATATACCGATTGAATTTTTTAATTTCTTATGTAGAATTTTTTTTTGATATTGTAGTTTATTATACTATAATATAAAATAATGATACGTGACTATTTTATACATAATTATTTAATAAATGACAAACAATAATTAAAAACTAACTTTGAAATTTGATAAATGACAAATAATAATTTAAGATTAGAATTAGTAATATATATTAATTTATAATTAATTCATGCAGTAAAGTTTAGCCATTCAATTTGTCATGACCTTTACTTTTGATTCATCATGGCAAATTATGACAACAATAAGTATTGGATTTGATATTTTAATTCACCACAGTTGTTTACACAAGCAAGCTCATGCATATTACAAAATGATAATTTGTTAAAAAAAAAAACATAATTGAAGTAGTTTTGACTAACAAAAGTTGTTATTTCGTTCGTTTAGAAACCAAAATTTAGATACAATTTATTCAAATTTTGAAACAAGATATTTTATTTAGTTGATGACTGATATTGGTTTTCCTTTAGAAAAATTTTTATATTTTTTGTTTTAAAAATCTCATTTTTCATAGATAATTTTTACTTTTACGAAATAAAAATCCAAGAAAAAACACTAAAGTATATAATGTTTCAATCTATTTTACATTTTCCTCATTATTGGTTTTTTAAATATTAATTGGCATTATAAGTGATGAATTTTTACATGTAATGAGTAATAATGAGCCATTTATGTTTTAAAAGTTCTTGAAATTTTTATTTTGGTTCTAATAATTTGATGTAATTATATATTGGTCATTTGAGTTATTTCTTTTTTTTTTTTTTGGGGAGGGGAGGGGGGGTAAGGGGGAGGAAATGAAGGAGTAAGGAAATTTTGATTTTATAAATATGTGTTTTTTCATATATGATAGCGATGGAGGGGATAACTATTCGCTAAAAAATTAATGAAAATTTTTTATGATAGCAATTAGAGTGAGCGTGACACTAAGAGATTTTTTAAATTAAATATTGAGTAATTGAGTTGAATCTAATTGAAATAAAAAAAATTTATTTGAATAATAAAATATTTGAAAAACTGTACTACTTTTTTTAATCTGAACGATATCAAAAATTTATATTATTCGAATTGAGAATAAGACTAAACTATATTGTAATTGTTCAAACTAAAAAAATTGAACCAAATCACAATTATATATATTATATACATTTTAACTATTAGTTTTGCTACCTAATCCAGTCAATATATGTTTTTAATAATTACTAATAATTAGACTAGTTATAGCTATTAATTATAAAGTAGACTACTTATTTAGACACATTAATAATAATTTTCAATTTAACATTTAATATGAAGTTGTTAGTTATTTTTATTAAATTATTTTACTCATCAAGTGATTAAAAATGAGAAATAAAAAATTTATTTTATTTTAAATCTTAAATATTAAAATAAAATTTTAATTTTAATAAATTAAAATAATAAAATGCTCGAATTAATACCGAAACTTAATTGTTCTGAAATACTTAAAAAAATCAAATAATTTACATGAAATCAAATCGAATAAAAAATTAAGGATGATATTAATTCTATATTTCTAAAAATATCTTAAATTTTGGTTTGATTTCAAAGATCTATAAATCTTCAATTTGGACCAAACCACCTCACCTCTAATAGCATTTATATTAAACTTTTTAATATTATTCTCGATGTCACATTTGAATGATTGAAAATATAGTTACAATTAAATAAATTATGTGTATTTGTCTAACAATAAAAAATGACAAAGATTTGATGTTAAGTTGTTAATTATTTTATTTATATGATCTTTTTATTTAGAGTTAGAATAATAATGATTATTCACGTATTATAAAGAGATGTTGTTAAAAGCAAATTTAACAAATATATTTTGTAATATAGGTTATTGTTTGGTAAATTTTATAGTAGTATTAGTTGCAGTTTTTTGAAAATAAAATTATGATTTCAAAAAATCTTTTAGAAAATCATTGAAAATTTTGTCACACATTTTTCTTCTTGCAAATATAAAGATTAGCATTAGATCAGAACTCTTAATATATAAGAATGAGCATAATTTTTTCAATTATAAATAAAAAATAAAAATAATTAATGATAAATTAATAACAATTGATTTTTAAAATTGGTCAATAATTGATCATTCACCGTAATGCACAAGATAATTAATAATCAAATATATAGTGTAAAGATTAATAATCAATCAATACATAGATAGAATAAATTGTACAATTAAAGATATTCAGTAAACAAAAAAAATTAAAATATAAAAAATCAGATAATAAACATGTTTTATATAATATAAACTTTTTGTCAGTAGATAATTATCTAAATATTATAGAAAAATTGACTATCACATAATAATGTTTAGCAATTTGTTCTCATCAGTTTTCATGTTAAAAAAAAAAAAAAAAGGCGTTTTTAGTGAATCATTGTATACCCATGCAGAAATGAATGATGGAAAAGGGCAAGAGATATTTATTATATATATACAAGGAAGACAAAAAGCTCATCTGATAAAATTCTTTTGAGTTTGGTTATATATATATATATATATATAATGATATGATAAATTATTGTTAAATTATTTATGTATATGTACATGAAAGTATGTATATGACCTTATAATAAATATAAAAATTAACGTTAATTTTTTATGTACCTTTTATTTATTATTTTAGTTTAATAATCACTAAAATTTATATTTATGTATATATATTATAAGTATTTCATTAATAATTTATTCATTTCATTTTTAAATACTTTAAATGTATTTACTATTTATTATTTTATTATTAAAAAGTAACTAAATAACACATCTTATAGTTACATTATCTATTTGGTCGGTTAAAATGGCCAATTAAAATTTATTTTCCATAATTGAATTGAATATCACCAATTCACCGAAAATTGAAAGTGAAGTCAATGCATAATAACCTATGGAGGCAAGGATACATGCATTTATGCTTGGAAAACAAACGAAAAATATGTATCTATGCTTTGCATTTTTATATGATGAATTCTACCATATCATTGCGGTATAGTTCGTTCTATAAAATTTTAAATTATATATTATTTATTAATATATGGTAATTTATTAAAATTAAAATTGTTTTAAATGATAAAATAATTATATATAATAATTTATTATTTAAATATTAAAAATTATGTTAACTATGACATTATAATTCAATACTAGAATTGTGATATTCGTCTGACCATATATATTAAAGCTAAAGATAAAATTATCAAAAAATAAATGTTAAATTTTAAAATTTATCAATATAAAATTTCTTCTATAATATTTAAAAAAACTAAATTCATTAATTTTTTTTATTTTAAATGCCTAATGGCCATAAAAAGTATATAAAAAAAATCCTCCACAATCCTACAGTATTTTATTTTAGTCAATAGCTTTTTGTTTACATTTTATTGGCAATTAAATTGATAATTTCAAGCAATGGAAGTAGGAACCAACAAAGACAAAACTGAGAAAGTACTACTGGGTAGGCTAGCAAAAAGAACGGACTAAAGGCGAATTTTGCTCCTAAATTATTTAGAAAAGTCCAATTAAATCAAAATTTTAATTTTATGGCATTTTAATACCAATCAAATTAGAAAGTAGATTAATTAAACCCTATTTTTACTAGTACATGAGTGACAACATGCAAAAAAAGCTTGAAAATCTGAACTGATTGAATAACTTTTTATCTTTCCACTACATCTTCTCTATAGATTATTGATTAGAAAAATAATAATAATTTCATAATTATTCGATCTCAGCCTCCCATTTCAAATCTCTTCAACCAACAAAATCTTCATTATTTTTGACAAAATCATCTTTCAAAAATCTGTCTCACACAATCGTCTTCTTAAAAAATAACATACAAAAACTTCTTTTTTGTTAGAGTGAAGGAACCAAATAATGAAAGTTAGGTCTATCTAACAAGAATGAGACATACAAAGGTGATCAATCGAGGTAGAGGTGAGTTAAGGCTATAACTAAGAATACTGACATCACCGAAATGGTGGTAAAGAATTCTGGCAAAAAATAGATTTACATTTTTTTCTTCTTCTCTTAATTTTTTTAATTTACATATATTA
Source organism: Omphalea diandra (assembly GCA_949677035.1). Classification (NCBI taxonomy): domain Eukaryota; kingdom Viridiplantae; phylum Streptophyta; class Magnoliopsida; order Malpighiales; family Euphorbiaceae; genus Omphalea; species Omphalea diandra. The sequence continues at coordinate 49,098 of CATIWR010148235.1, forward strand.
GTTTTTCAAATTCTAGTTTGATTTTGAAATTGCAAATTAATATAGGAGTTTGTATTGTAGATTATTTATGCAAATTAATGACTTTTTCCTTTTAATTTGGTATGTTCTTTTTTATTTGAATTATGATTCATTGGTTCTTTTTTTCACTTCATTAATTGATTTCTTTTTCTTTTATTAGATTTGCTGTGTTTTCTTTGAATAAAGAGCTTGAGGAGAAAGAGAGGTTTGATGGAGAGGTGGTGGTTTTGAAAGGACGTGATTTCTTGATTTTTTATGGTTTGTGGGGTTTAGTTAGATCATAATGGAGGGAGGTGTCAATGCATTTATTGATTAGTTTTATGAGTTTCTTTTTTGGTGATGCATTCATGGATGTCTTATTGCAGCAGCCATCAACAGTATATCTAGCTATACATTTCTATAAATTTTCTTACACATTTGTGTATTTGTGTGGTTTGTCTTTCACTGAAAATTCTTGTATATATTGGAGAAGATCTTCCAAAACCTGTTTGGTTGAGAGTAATCTTCTTATTTTTGTTATTTGTTATAATTCTTGATTAAAAAATTCATCTATCTGTACTTTTGATTTTATTTTCTTGATTTTATCATATTTCTTAAATCAAATCACATATTTTACCTTATTCTTGGTATTGATAGAAAGAAAACAATGAAAAAGAAGATGAAGATTATCATGCCATTGTGTTTTAGGCAATTTATTTAATTGATTAACTTTTGTTTGACCGCTTGTGTTTCACGCACATAGATTATGTATAAAAAGGATTTAAATGATCAATAACTAACAGTTTTAGTCTCTAATAGGTCATAATGCTAAAATTGGATTCAATTGAACATGATAAGAGAGTTGAGGGGTCAAGATAAACCTTACTCCCAAAAGGAACACTCGAGTAAATAAAAAAAACAATACTGCGACAACAGCACTTGGCAGTGTAATAAATATTAACCAATCTAATAATGGCAGACATTTCAGAGATGCCATTAACTATGGACAACCTGTTTCGCAATACACAGAGTTTGGGACACTAGACTGACCCTATGTTATTCTTTTACCAGTTCTTCTGCCTCACCCATGCATAGGGACTGCTTCTGAATCACTAAACAAGTAGGAGTTCTAACTGTTAGATTATCCATGTGATAATAATACAAACACACATTTATAATATAATAAAGGGACTAATCATTCATGTATTAGACCATTTAAGGGAACCCAGAGATTTTGGATTCAAACTCTCCAATATATGAATATAATAAGATATCAACTTATATGGTATTACTTCAATAATTAATCAGGTTAAATCTTCAACTGTTCTCTTATCAAAGTCGAAAATTCGAAATCATAAATAATTCAAATCCTTGAAATTGTGCTCATTAATCAAATATATATATATATATATATATATCAACTACATATGTGAAGTTATAAATTTAAAATTTAATTAACTTATAAACATTTTAAAGGGACATAAATTATCATGTTTTGACTACTTTATTTCTCATTATAAAATATTTCTCAATATGAAAGACAATATTCAATTAAAAATATGCAAAATATGTCAAAAAAAGACAATGAGTTATTCTTATTGAGTAAATTAATACAGCGCATGAAAAAATAGTTTATAGTTTTGTGTCGTAAGTAATTTTTCAGCAGTTCATAAATTAAATGCCCACAAGCTCAATACTCACATTAGCTCATAAAAAAATTAGTCAAGAAAGTAGTGAAAACAATGGAGAATAATTGTTGCAAAGTAAGTGCGTGAGAATGGGATACTTATAATTTAGAAGATGATCACGTGAAAAAATTGGAGAAATCACAATAGTCACTAGGGAACATTGGAGACTCACGCAGTTCCAATCAACCTGAACAATAATTCAATCAACAATACAAGCATGTATATTTAACAATTAAAAATATATGTTTTTAAATAAATTTTTAAATCTTTTCTTTTTCATATTAAAAAAAAAGCAATGATTTACAGAAACTTGAAAAAATTAGACAACTTTGAATTTTTTTTATATAATTATTTTGAGTAAAAGTTAAAAATTAACACATAATCCAATATTAATTAAGGGGCTTATAGCACCGACACACTCTGCATTAATATTTCATAAAAAAAACTATAAAATTTATAGTGTCAATTATAATAATTATATATGCACTAATTAGTATAGGGCTAAATTTAATATTTTTAATTTTATCTTACTCTTTTTGTTTATGAGATATTTTTTATGATTTTGTATGTATTTTTATGTGTTTTATTTTATTTTTTAATAAATTATCTTAAATTTGCTAAATTTATATATCTAAATATTGGGTTTGTTGTTTCCATCTTTATAGATACATATTTAATTTCTATATGTTTTATTTTGCTTTTGTTATCTTCAAGGATTATATATTTTTTTCACGAAAGTTTGTTTTTTTTTATGATATTTTTTGTTAAGTTCTAAATTTTTGATGCTTGCTTTCAATAAATAGTTTTAAGTAGTCGATAATATTCAATCTATCAAATTCATTTAAAAATGATTTTATTAATCATTGAATTGAATGAATTTATTGCTGAATTGTAATTTTAAATTCTCAATTATTCAAATTAAATTGTAAAATATGATAAATAAATTTTATTTTTAATATTTATATACTTCTTAATATATTATTATTTCTATTAATTTATATATATATAGATCAAATTGTTTAATTTATTAATTTTATAAGTGTAATTTATATTCTAAAAAAGAACTTTTTCTTAAAAAAATTCTTGGGTGTTTGATGTTTTTGGCATGAAAAGAGAAAATGAAAATTGAATGAAAAGGCAAAGAGACTAAAAATAAAATATATATTGCAAAGCACTTATATGGCAGGGGGACCATATATGCAAACGGCAATGGAGAGAGAAAATGGAAGGGAGAAAGTAGTAAATAGGCAAAGAAGAAGAAGAAGATGAAGAAAAGGACAGATTAAATAACCACCATCGTGCTTTTGCAGTTGATGAAACTGTCATCTCTTTTAAAAGCCAAAATCTATTCCGCATAAAAAAGTGAAAGAGGAGAGAGAGAGGCAGAGAATCCCATATAAAGAAAAATGATGATCCAACGACACAACATAACCCAATTAGCTCTCTCTTCTCTTATCGTTGAAAGAAATTTTCTTTCTAATGGGTTCTCTTCTCTTTACCTAGTCATCTCGTGATTCCCTCTTTCTTTTATAATATATACCCTTTCTTGACATAATGGTACTAGAAAAATATCATCATTTGCATTCTTGAATAGCAAGCAGCAGAGAAGATTGTTTTGTTTCTGGGTTCTTTGGTTCTTGGTACTTTCTTTATCTTATTCTTTTCATTTCTTGGATTTCAGATTTTAATCATGTTTTCTTTTGTTGTTTGTTCTTGGTTTTTTATGCGTGTCCTTCTTGTTATACTGTTACTTCAGTATCTTTAATGTTATCAGCTGGATGGATGGAATGGAATTTCGATCTGATTGAAATGTCATTTTGTAGGGTGTTAGAATCCTTCATGTCATGCCAAACAAGACAGGTTAAGATTCCTGTTGCTTATCAGGAGCTTCATGAGTTTCTATTCATTTATTTTTGTTTTGGTCGTTTTCCAAGTTATTTATCCTTTTTAGCTTCTGTTTATCTTAAATAATGCATGACATTTGAGAAAATCCTTTTGTGCACTGTACTCTTAAGGTGGTTCTTTTTCATTTTGTTGCCTTCTTGTTATTTATTGGCCTCTTAGGAAGATATTTTAGCAAGATTTTACATTTTGTGGACAAAAGGGAAAAAAAAAAAAAAAAGAAAAACCCTTGACTTCTGTTCTGGCAGGCAAAGAGCATCAGATTCACTCAAAAGAACTAAATTTCAACCGATGGGTTTGGCTACATGAATCCATTTGTACCTTTCTGTTCTATCCTAATCAAGATTCTGTTATTGAGTCTTAGATAGTGAAGAGGCATTGCTGCATTATGTAGATTGTACTATTAAGGTGCGATGGAATTTGTATTTCTTATTTTTTGGAGCCACGCCTGGGTTTGATGGTCAGAGAGGGTCTTCATCAAATCCGAACTTTGTCTCATAGCAAATAGTGATCAAGGAGTTGCCAGAGTCGCAGAAACAAGTTTAGAGTGAAACCAAATCATGTCTTTTGGCATTTTCACAGGTGCTATCAGAATTCGGAACTAATCACATTGCATAAATAATGTGCATGATAGTTGGCGGTGAAGGACAGCATATTGAAATCACAACTTCTTGTGGAAGTGCAGGAAGAGGAGTGATTTCAATTTTTAAGCATGGAGATTGATCATGCATTTGATACTGTTTGATATAGAATTTTATATATTACGATCCAGATTATTGATTCGAATTAGTTTGTGTTGATTAAAATTAGTGCTTTAAATGGTTTGGAAACATAGAAAAGTTGTTGGCTTTTATGTACTAATGTATTCTAGCAGTTAGAATTACCTTTCTTTCTTCATCTTCTAAAGCATTACTAAAAATTCTGGAGAAAAGTGGAGAATAAGGGGCAAAAAAAAAAAAAAAGCCAAAACCGGAGGTTCATGCTGAACATATCCTTGGTGTTTGCATTATTTGTGGCTTTAGGTCGGTGAACAACTGTTGCTGTTAAACAATGTTGTTTAAGTTCCTAGGGTTTATGCTAAATGTTTGAATTGTAACTATGCGTTCAGAAAGTTTGATACCTCTTTGTGACATGGATTATTTGCACTGAAACTTTTTTTTTTTTTTAACAATTCGTTAGCTAGATTAACTGGTTTCCTAAGCATTGCCGACTTCATAACCATCAATATTTTTCTGGAGGCTGTGCAGTCCTGCAGAGATGGAGTATCAACAACAGGGAAAAATCCTCATCACCATTAGCTGTCTTAGCGATGCAAGATGTGATCTAACTTGATGCAGTTGTTCAATCCTGGTGAGGAAAAAATGATAATGCAAGGAGATTTTGATCTCAATCCAGTTCAAATATATACAAATTCATTTAAAGAAGTTTTAAAGCAGACAATGCTCAATCAGGATGTTGTATTTAGAAATCAGGTATGATCTCACCCTGGCACAAATATGTTTTTAACCAGATTGGATATTATATAATTTTTTTTTAATGTGTCAAATCCTTGGGTCGCTTCTGATATCTTATATTGCTTAGGTCCATGAACTCCATCGACTATACAGAGTACAAGAATCATTAATGCAGAATTTTGGCTGGCAAGAGTGTGACAGATACAACTCATGGAATCCAAAAGCTCAATCTTCTCTACTTCCTCTGGCATATTCTACAACAGGATATGAACAACAAAATATTCATGGATTCTCCTGGACTGCCAAGGTAAGTGAAGTACCACTTTTGCTAATGTCAGTGATCCTTTGTGGTAGGGAATTAGGGAAATAATTATGTATTGTGTTTTTCCTTTTCCTTTTCATAATTTTGGGGCCAGAACTAAGATTTTAGAGACATTCCATGTGAAAGTCTAATCAAGAAAGATCAACTAAAAGTTGATATTACCACAGCAAAGACCTGAATAGAATTTGCGGAAGTTTCTTTGCTCTTATACAGAGTACTCAAGGAACAGTTTGTTCTTAAGAGAACATGTAGCTTGTGTTTGGTCAATTCATTAGTTAAATAACTTATGAGTGAGAATGATATGCACTTTTTGTGGCTTTTAATAGCCGAAACTTGTCTTTCAGGTGCGCTCAATACCTCTCATAAGCCAAGAGTTGTTGAAGGATTGCAAAGGTACATATTCTAAGCTTCAGCACAGGCCTCTTGATCTTCAACTTTCTGCTGACGAATTCATTAACCATGTTGAGGAGGATCTTCTAGAAACAGGGAATATTTGGAATTGTTTAGAAGGTCCTGTAGACTACGAGCATCCTCTTCCTGGTGGGAACTCTTCAGATGCAGAGGATTTGAAACTGTCCCTAAGTGTTGGAACAGATAATAGAACAATGGGAGATAAGTTGAGAACTTGTTTCACTAAGAAAACATATTCCTGCTATCAAAATGTGATTGATTTAGAAGAATCTGTTGTGAGGATAGCAGATCGGTTTGCAAAATGCTCACCTGCCCTTGGCTGTGCTTTTCTGGAATCTCATTCCAAAGACAAGCATAAGCCACAAGGTTCTACTTTTTCCGATCCAATCATTTTAACCAGCGTCGATAAAGTTCTAGCTCATGAGATTGAAGAAGGTAGCTCTTCTCAAGAAAGTAGTGAATGTTGTCAAGGGCAGACCTTTCCTGGTAAATGTATCTTTCAATCATCCGTAAAAATACCAGTTATAGTTCTACGGGCATGAATTTTTGCTTTTGGATTTTGATCATGCAAATTTAAGCATATGCTCCACCATAATGATTCAGCTCCTTTTTATTTGTGTTATTCTCTCTTTTTCAGGAATTAAAGAGTCCCATGATGTTTTCCCATCTGAATCTTTTTCCATTAGAAGGCAACAGCTTTCTTCATATCAAGGGGGCAAGCTGGATCTTAACAAAGCTCTCCTGGATGACTCTTCTTGTTGCTCACTTGTTTACCCTTCAACAGTGAGCTCAGAAGGTGGTTCCAATGGACTCAATGATGGCATGCAAGATGGATCTTGTCCAAGCAAATTTTGGGAAAAAGAATTCAATGAGAGTTCAAACGAAGCTTCTGACATGCTTAAAAAAGAAAATGCTGTAAATCTTGCTCCTGCGGATTTCAAGAGAAAAAATAAGAGCACAGACATTTGGACCAGAAATAATGCAATAATTGGTGATGTAGAGAACCTTGTAGATTTAGAGTCCATGCATAGTCCCCCAATAGGCATTTCTGAAGACCTTGGTTGCTGCAGTGGAGATCACAAGAATGACACAGTCGAGCTGAAGTCTAAACTTGCCAGAGAAGTGAGTAGGGAGAAAAGTGAGGTGGAAAATACTCTTTTTTCATGCTCCGATCAAAGTCAAAATACACTGCAAGATGGACATGGCAACAAGTCTCCTCCTTCATGCAAGTCCTACTGCATCTCTGATAATGATTCAAGTAGTGCAAAGACAAAGCTTTGTGGTGATGGAGCAGATGTTTCAAATCGGTATTTAGAAATCCAGTTAGGATCTCAAGTTAGTGATACCTTAACAGGTGAGCATTGGCAAAGAACTTCCTACAGCAGTGACATAAAAAATGGGTGTTACACCAAGAAAGAAGAATCAGCAGGAGTGGATGTTTTGATCCAAGAAGCAGCTGAATTACTCCTTCATATATCCTCTGAACGTTCAACTTCTGATCAAGATTCTCATACAAAAGTGGGATCCAATGAGACAAAAGATCGAAAGAGGGCACGACGACAATGTTCTTTTGATTCTTTTGAGTTGATTGTTTTAAATCTAACAGAAAGCAATGTGGATGACAATTCTGTGTCCTCGAAGCCATTTGAAGGAAATGACTTGGAGACCAAGGATTTCGGGTTTAAATTGAGACGGGGACGAAGAATGAAAGATTTCCAGCGGGAGATACTACCTAGTCTTGCATCTCTTTCTAGACATGAAATTCTTGAAGATATAAACATCATGGAGGGAGTTTTAAGATCCAGAGAATACCGTAGAATCAGAGCCAAGATGGCACCTCACGGAGAAAATTGGTCTGTACCAGTAAGAAGTAGAAGGTCAAGACTAAATAATGCTGGAAGAAGAAATTTTTAGTGAAAGTTGAATTAGAAGTTGATAATAATAGCATTCGAACTGAACATAAAATCCATTCTGGTTCTGTATACCTTCATTGCGATAATGTTTTGTGTCACTTCCTAGAGTTAATTTTATCTATAGTCATTAAACTTTGATAATTCAAATTTTATTGTGATCACAAAATTTGATTTTGATAATTACTAGATTTCTATTTTTATTGAAATTAGGTTTGATTTTCCAATTTTTAGTGTTAAAAGTCCTAAAAAAGAAGCTTTTTTTTACTGTAAAAATTGATAATATTAAAATAGTTTTAATAAATCGGATTGTCAATGTTAATATAATTTTGATTTGACTAATGGAATTTATTTTTTTGGGTTCGAATCTGATTTAAGATGAATAAAATATGGGTTATGTGCCAAAATTATATTTAATTATATTAAAAAGGTCGAAAAAGCTGTTTGTGAGATCAATTTGATTATCTAATTATAATAAAAATTTATAATAAAAATAGAAATTTAATGACCGATCAAAATTAAAATTTTGTGACTATAACATAATTTAGCCATAATTTAATCAGCATTAATATAAATTATCTCACTTCCTGAAAAAAAAAACTAGTTGATTTCAGAAAGATCTTCATTTCTTATTTTCGTTCTTGCAAAGCAATTGTTGCTTCCGTGAGATGAGATGTAACTCAAAGAATATTACATTGTAAGATTTAGAGCCATTTTCTTGATCTGTGTGTCGAAATTTTTCTGCAATATCTTTTAAGACAATTAACAAACTTTAAGGTCACTAACTCAATTTTAAAACATAGTTATAATCTTCTAGTTGTCACAAAATCTTTGAGGTCATATTGGTGGCAAGATAGAGTTTAACTAAACAGTGGTAAGATAGAGTTTAACTAAAAAAACTCAAAATTGTACTATTAATAATGATTGAATTTGGAACATTTGGAAATAATTCCATTATACTTGAGCTACTTGTTTTTTTATGCACTTATTGATTGCATGTCATGCTGGACATCTTATTCTTTTCTAATACCATTACCAACTTCCAAATAAGTTCTTATGATCCTGGACTTCAAATCTGGTCTATCTTTTTTGAGACCTAAGTATGTTAGTGATAGCATGATGATAGATGTGTAAGATCATACCCCACATTGTAGGTAAGACTTTCTATAACAAGTGTGTTCTCAAATATTGGTCTTTTTAGCGTGATAGGTACGTACAAGAACATAGAGAATACAAAATGATGGAAGGAGTGGAGGCAAAGCCACTAAAAACCACCCTTTTGGAGCAAACATGCTTTTAATCATGAACCCAAAAAGGATAAATGCCAATGGTCCAAGTTCTTAAGTTAGAAACTGCTTGAAGTTGCAATCCTTGGTTGGTTCGTTTGCTGGTTATCGTGGATTAGATTCATGGGTAAGTGGAGATGATGCCACGTGCTGCCAAATCTCTTGACCTAAATATTCTAGTGTACCTCAATATATTTGTATAATTGAATTTTTACCCTCTATGAAAGGTTAATTACCCGTTAGTTTGTAACTTGATTACCTACTAAATTGTGAGTGTGAGTCCTACAACAATCCTATGAGTAATTAATTATCATATTTAATGTTTTTATTACTCCCTCTATCTCAATGTTATAGGTCAATTTTTTTTACACAAGGATTAAAGAAGTTAGTTTAGTTAGATAATAGTTACTCTTTGTCCTTTCATACTATTTATTGGAGTGAAATTTTATGAAATTTTTTTTAAAAAAACATACTTTCATCTATTTAAAGTTGATAGTATATATGATAACTTTTCATTCTTGGTAAAATCTCATTAATCACACAACATTAAAACCACAAAAAAAAAAGTATAAGAAATTGCAATGCAAAACAATTAAGAAAAGTTTAATTATTAGTGTAGATATATTTGACAATTAATGAAAGAGCAAATTTGATAATTTATAACTAAACCAACTTCTAAATATAGAAAGTGATCTATTTTTTGAATTTATGAAAAATGAAATATGATCAATAATATTGGGACGAAGGGAGTATTATTTAAAGTTTATTTTAAGCTGTAAGATTTATTATGATTGGTTGATTTTTTTAACAAATAGTAGGTCATTATTATCTTAATTAGTAGTTCTTACTAAACGTATATCATTTAATGAACAATATACATATTTATACCAATGCATCCGACGTGTTCTGTAGAAAGAATAGCTTCCTATATAACTCATTCACCAAGCTTCAATGAATGTCAGCCAGAATCGAATTAATAAGATTATAAACATTTGAATTATCATTGTTTTGGCATAGTAAATAATGTGTGGTATCTTCATGTCTTTGTCAAAAATGTGCCGTTTTCAAATATACAGTGCTCACGTATATATATGTATCTTTTCTTTGTTTGTTGTTGAAGGAGCTATTACAAATGCAGCAGCATGAGGGGATGCCCAGCAAGAAAGCATGAGGAACGATGTGTGCAGGATCCCATCATGTTACTCATAACCTATGAAGGGAGCCATAACCACTCCAAACTTACATTTCAATCACCTAACACAATGCTTCAGGTTTAATTAATTTCTTTTTGTTCATTATGTTATAATAATTTTTATATAACTATACTGTTTTGGTTTCTTCTAAATTAAAAAAATAAATTATGTATGCTCTCTTTTATATGTAATAATTAATAACTTCATTTTGCAGTTTATTAAGTTGCTAACGTATAATTTTATAATATATGGTCTTTTGAAAGTGTGCTAATGTTCTTTCTAATTAATAAGTTTTACAGTTAGGAGTGAGCAAATGATTGATTCAGTTAATTTGGTTTGGTTTTTTATCAAAATTTAATAAATCGAATTTTTTATATTTAAAATTGAATCAAAATTTTTGAAAAAATTGAATTAACTGAATTGATTGAATCAAAATTTATGTGTTTATAAACCGAACCGAATTGAACTTATAAAAGTTTGATTTGGTTCGGTTTGTTTCAATTAAATTACATTTATTTTAAATATGGTTCGATTCAAATTGGTTTGATGTATTAATTACTTCGGTTTTTGATTTTTTTGATTTTTTATCTAAAAAACTTAATTGAAAACCAAATTTTTTAAAAATTATAACCGAACCAAATCAATTTTATTAAAGGATCAAACCGAACCAACTTGATTCAGTCGATTTTTTTGATTCGGTCTAATTTTTACTCACTTCTATTTACAATAGGACAAAGTAAGGGTCCAACTTTGATGTTGCAAGGCCTTAGCATAGTAGTTGGTTCGAGTGATTTGGGTTGAGTTGAGGTGGTTTGCTTGGGTGGTATTAGCTAGGTTCTACAAGACAACAAAGTTGAGAGGTGTCCGACTGATTGTCGGAAGTCTACTCCAATACTTAGGTCAACAGTATGTTAGAGAGAGACAGTGAATGTGATATCTAAAAAATAATTAGTGAAGTTCTTTATATGGTGGTTTGGGAGGCTTGTTCCCTTTTTGGAGTGGAACTTATATTTCTTCTCAATTCAAAGTATGGTTTTTTGATAATGATGAACTTCCTATTGAGTATTCTCGATATCCTAATTAAAAAATCATAACTTCTTTTTGAGGATGAGTTAAGGACCTAACTGTCCCGATTGGGCCAAGTTTCGACCAACAATGAACTTTTGAGCTTTGTTGTGGATCGAAACAATATTGGTCAATGAGAGTGATCATTGAAGTCGAGCTCACCTTTTATGTTCTTGATTCTATCTTATTCTTACTTGAGTAATATCTAACTTTATTTAAAATTATAAATAAAAGAAGCCCTAATTGTTATCTTAGTTTAGAGATAAAGTGAAATTATATATAATCGAACACCAATATTTGAATTTCACCAATGTAATTCAAAAAATTTTCAAATTAAATTATACATATAATTTTCTCCATTGATAAATATTTCTATATTTGTTCTTGAATAAAAAGATAACGTTGATTGATTATTAAGTAACTATTAGATTAAATAGTTTTAAATCTTGAAGATGCATATTAGTACTTTTATTGGAGGCAACCAAAAAAAAATTGTGATAATCATTGATGCAACAAGAAAAAACCTAAAAATATTTTTCACAAGAATTGGGATATTAAGATTTTCTTGTTAAAAAATATTTTACAATAGTTGGACCATGTTTAACTAGTATCTTAATTTCATTAAAATCTATTGTAATCTTTTAATATTGAAAATCTTTAATACATAGATAATTTTAAAGCTTTATTTAAAAACTCAGATTTTAAAAAAAATTATTAAATTAAATTTATTTTAATAATTTTCTTATTTGGAATGATTATATTTAAAAGAATTTAGATTTTTATTAAAAATAATTTAATAAAAAAATTAAAAAATTCTATTAATGATTCAATCAATTTATTATTCTAAACAAAAAAAAATCTATTACTAAATCAAATAAATTTTATTAATAAAAAGAAAATTTTCTTTTCATTCGCATGAGTTACTCCAAACGGGACTAAAAAGAAAAAGACAAAATTTCTATTGAAAATATAATGATAACTAGAAAAATAAAAATCCTAACAATAAAATAACGAAATATATTAAAAGAAAAGGAAAAAAAGAAAATCACAAGTTAGGAAAGAATAGCACACAAACATGGAGGTTTATTTGATTTGCACAGACTGGGCTTGCGTTATAAAACCAAGCTGTAATATTTTCTATTTGGGCTCATGGACTTCCTCCGGTTTGAGGCTTTCCTCATCCACGAAAAAAAAAACAAATGGCTAATATAATATTGTCCTCTCGTGGGTTTGTTTGTTATTGGATGCTCTTAAATTTGTTGAAGAATCCATAATTTAAATCTTTCCTCATATTATTGTTTTAAGATCCTCTTATCACTATAGTCTACATTTGATGCAAAATATACTATCAAGTGTGTGACTCAGTGCTTCTTACATATATGTATTGGACGACATTGATGCATCACATCATTTGTCATTTCTTCTCAACCACTTGTGATGCATCGCTGGCTTGGCTGGTAGGCCCAACACTTATTCATAGTCCTTAAATCTTTGTCATGGAGTTGCCAATGGAAGTGGTGTTATTGTGTATAATATAATATAGGGTTCTTCTCGTCCTTATCATTCATAGTATTTATATGGTTTCCAATTGCTACCCATATATATCCTGTGATGCAAAGACAAACGAAAATTATGATGTATTCTTTGAAATTAAGATTAGTGATGGATTACTTAACAATGTTAGTCAATTAATTCGGTGTGTTAAGGCAACATCATGAGGTTATGAGCAACTTATTCTATTTAAAAATTCCTTCTCTCATGAATATATATATATATATATATATATATATTTGTCTCCATGTTTAAATCAACTACATTACATAACCAAATTCAAATTTAATAATGGACATTGCAATGTCTACACGTCGCAAACTTAATTTTTTCAATGTCATTAATTTTCATTTTCTTTTTTGGTTTATATCGTAAAAAATTTCTAAATTTTATTCAGTACATCTTCTTTTTATGTTAATAAATTATTTTTTTTTATAAATTTTTAATAAATTTAAATTCAAAATCAAAATCAAATAAAAAAAATGCATTCCTTTGTTAGACAGCATTAATCCCACTGAATTTCGGTTCCTCCCAAACAATCATAACTCCATAGACAGAGTCTGGTCCATAATCTCTGTCATAGTGTTCAATGAATCATCATTTTAGTAATAACCTTTTCTTTTAAAAATTAAAATAGAATGGTATGTCTCCCAATCATTTTTTTTTCTCTTAGAAATAAAGTGCCTTTGCAACCGTTGTTAATTCTGTTTATTGTCAAAGTCATTCTCAGTCTCACGCATTTGCTATTGGAATATGAACTAAACTAGCTCACCCCAACTACCAACTTGATAATAATATCAGAAAAAATAACTATCTTTTCTTTTAATTATATCATACATATCATAAGGTCAGTTATGGTCAAATGATATTTGATTGCTGAAATCACGGGTCACTTGAAAAATTTGACACCAATTAACTGCTTCCTATCAATTTCTTATCATTATTTTTTTCAATAATGTTCTTCCAAAACTTGATGATGATAATTTTAGAATTTAATTTCAATATGTCGACTCCCTTTATTGTAGTTCTCCTTTCTTATGAAAATTTGGGCATTAAATCTATGACTTCAGCTATAATTAGTTTTAAATCAATCAATTGGTTTGTTTGTTTCTATAATATATCATTTTCTTTTTCAGAATTCAGATATTTATCCACTCTAATAATTAGCCATTAGAAATATTTTAGGTTAGCGTTTGAATTTAGCAGCATGTTAATTGAACATAAGAAATATAATCTAAATAAACATAATGGGATCCAGTCAAGTCAAAACATAGTTAATTTCAAATTCAGATTTGATTGAGTTTAACTCGGTTTAACTTAAATATTAAAATAAATTTTTATAATTTCAAATTTAAATTTAAACATTGTGACTTTATTAAACACATAAGTTTTTCAAATTAAATATTTTAATATTAAAACTTAACTCAATAATCTATTCAAGTAGCTCAATTTAATTAATATCAAATTAATTTGAAATACTTTTAGATGGATTTCGAATAATTCTTGAATTATTTCACCTAATTTTCACTTCTTGTAAAGAATGCATATTATTGCTTTCTGCCACACTAAAAAAAATGGGGGAGTCAAAGAAAAGTGGTGAGAATAGTAAGAGAATTAGTGTTTGGGATAGTTGTGGAAATAAAAGCAAGAGAATGGCAAACGATTGGGGTAAACCCAACTAGTGAAATGTTATTAATTGGGTCAGAAACAAAGGTAAGCAAGCATCACCATTGTGCAAACCTTATCTTCTGATTTCGGGGTTATTGTGTACAAAAGATAACATGAAATGGGATACATACAAAGTTAAAAGAAAAGCAAAAACACCAATCATTTTCAAGAATTTTGCCCTAATAAGGAGTACGTAATAAATTTATCATAGAAGAATACAACACAAAAGGATAGATTAAAGACTTTGCCATCTACTCAAATCATTATTTCAGACTGTCTTCCAATTTCTTTTTTCTTCTGTCACCTTTCTTTTTTCGGAGGGGGAAAATTGAGTAAATCACTACACCAATTAATGGGGAAAAAAGAAGTTCCTTATTGGTTATTTAGCATTTTGATTTTAATTGAAATTTCAACTCGTAACTTATTGAGTATGAACGAACTCCAATATTATTGGATCAAATATTATTAATTAAGTGAGTGGCAAAATGTGAGCAATAAATTAAAATTTTTTTTTTTTGTTTGTACACTTAATAAAAGCATATTGAAAACCTTTAAGATTTATGAATATCAAAACTAGATAAAATCTTTCAATCAAAAGATGCGAATTCAGTTCTATCAATGCTTTTTATTTGAGATTTTGTATTCTTGCTCTTCGGTATAGAGATAAAATTATGTGTTCTTATTTAGTATTATTCAAAAGTTATTGTTCATGAAAAATACACATTTTTTCAATATTAAATGAGTTTGATGTGTTTTATGTAATTATTGTAAATTGTTAGTTTTTTTATTAGGATTGTACTTATTATTTTTATTTATAACTTCTATAAATTTCTCATTTATCAATAAAATCTCCATTTAATATTAATAAATATTTATTGATTAAAAGATAATTTTATTTATAAATAATTCTGAATGTGAGTTCTCCTTTGATTCAAGAAGGAAATGAATTCCTATCTGTCAACAACAGTAGATAGCAAGAGTTAGGAGGAGATCTCTCAATTACTCTTATGTACCTAATTATTAGGACCACCTCATAAATGTTATGACATTTCTAAGTCCATGATGTTTTTGTCAGTATATGTGAGACACTATTAAGAAATATACTATTATCTTTCTCAAAAACACAGCCATCCTTGTCCATACAAGATCTCCAAATATAAGGCTTTTCTATGCTAAGATAGGGACATTAGCTCTGCACATTGCCTGGAAACTGCATCTAGTTTTTTCCATCCAAATGGGTGCAATTCCCTTGTAGTAATAACTATAACACGCATTTTTCAAGTGATTAAGATAATGTTCTTTCATTAATTTTGTGAATTTGATTTTTGGAATTAAAACTTGTAGATAGTAAGTATCTCTCATTGAATCATATCGATATCAAAAAATATTTTAAAAATTTAATCTTGATTAATACATAAATTGCCTTAAAAATACTCTTATCATAAATTTAGAAAAGTCAAAATATGAAAATGTTGATGGGGCTAGACTACACAATAAGGTTTTCTGTAATTTTGGTCTCTCAAAATATTTTCAACATTTTAGTAGATAAAATGATTTAAATTTAGTAGCTATCTTATCTTGTGGAGTAGATAGACCTAATTAGTGACAGAATTTATTGAGTTGTTGACAAGTTACTTGACAGTATATACAGTAGTTAGCAATTCAATTCAGCAGTCAAAAAATCAAAATCTAAGCTAAAACCCTCATTAAACTATAATTGCTCTAATTCAGTGTCTTCTAAGCATTGATTAACTAAATAAATAATAACAAAAGGTTGAATTGGTGGTGGTGCTGTCCAATGTCCATGTGGGGACAACAAGATCTCTGGGCTATCTTCCAAGAGATACCCCATTCAAGCACCAAACCGAACAGACCCACACTTGGTGCCCAATTTAGATACCCCATCTACCCTACATTACTCTATTACTGCCCTATGCTCTACAGCTCTCTCCTTCCACTGTAGGGGTTGTGTAATCCTTGTTCTTTTTCACCCTCATGTTCATTTATGTCCATCGTCAATCATCAAAATGACAGCCGACGGGCAATAACCACTATTTTTAGAGAATTAGACTATTATCCATTAGATTGTCTATTTGAAGATTTAAAATTTTTTATTCTGTTTTAACATTATTGGTTTTTAACACTATGTTTGAAAAATTATTTAAAGAGAAATGAAAATAAATTTTACATTTTTCCTCATATTTGGATAAAAAGAAAGAAAAATAAATTTATTTTTCTTTATTTGAAAAGTAAAATATAAAAAAATAAAATTATTATTTCATATATTTTCTATTTTGTCCTTTATTTAAGAAAATCAATAATATCTATTTACTAAAACAAACTAGAGAGAATAAGAAAATTAAATAGAAAGGAGAAAATATACCAATATTAAATATAACAAAGTCACTACTTTATAGATCTAACTTCAAATAGATCAATTCACCATTTAATTATCTTGCAAATATATCTTGAAAAGATAAAGAGAAAAATATACAAGATGTTGAAAGATGAAAAAATTGATAAGGATTTTTTTTTTTTTTTGTCAGAATGGTGCTTTGTTGCTGGTTCTATGAGTCATGTTTTTCTTTTGGTTTTGATTCTGTTGTTGATAAATGCACGGTTTTGCATTGAAAAATATGGGCAAAAGTGCAAATTTATATAAAAAAAATCCATTCACTCTCTTATATTTTCTTTTTATTTTAGAGAGAAAACAAAGGACGTAAATATACATAATATTTCTCTTGAATTTCCATTCACTTTTCCAATAGAGAAAAAAAAATTCTCTTATTTTTACTCTATTTTACTTTCTCTCTTATTTTTCCTCTTTCCAAACACAAGATAACATTTAAAAATTAGTTTTGTCTTATATATTATTGATTCTCACCTTATCTTGTATCAAAATTTTCAAGATAAAAAGATACGATATACACATAAATGAGATAAGACACAATAACAAGATTGATAATTGTTAAAATTTTTAAATATAAATAAATATATTTCATCTAATATTCATCCAAAATTTGAATTTCAAAATCAAATATTTTAAAATATAAAATATAAATCTATAATATAATATCCATATCAATACTGAAATAAAAACACAAAAATAAAAATTTATTCAAATTAAAGCTTAAGTCTTTATTTTCTTACAAATACAAAAACTTCTTACATCTCAAATAAAAATAATTATTTATTTATATATATATATATTCTAAATTTAGAAACATATCTTTTATTATCTTTAACATTGTTTCTCTCAGCATTGACTAGTAATGCAACTTCTTTCTTTTCTTCAAATGAATCAAGATATCTTTTTTTTGAATAAATATGAATATAACTGCCCATCGAGTAATGAATCCCTTACTTGTTTCTTGCCAGTGTCAACTACAAAGTTTCACATTTATATTTCATTATCTTGGTCATTTTTAATTATCATTACAATAGTTTTATTATTTTTCATGGTTTTTCTTAAATTGCTTGAAGTCCGTAGAATCTTCCTTCATCTTCTTATAAGTATATTAAATATGTCACATTTCATGATAATAATAATAATATTCTCTTAAAGTGAGTATTCTAAGTTACTTGAAAAGAAAAACTCTAGTCACCTCTTTTTTCTGAAAATAATCCATTCCTTTTAATGTTTTGAGACTACCATCGGTATATTCTACTAGCGGCAATTTCTTTTTATCTTTGTTTTCTTTAATAAATGGGTTGTTTTTACCCTATTTATTAGTTTTTTTTTGTTTTAACGTTATTATTTTGTCTTTACAAAAGTTTTTATTTTTTTTGAGAGTTTTATTGTTTTGAGATATATTGTTTAGTAATATATGATGATATATTATTCAATATCATTTCTCAAATTTGTTCTGGCATACTATTGAATTATAATTTACATCGTGCTATAACATCACATTTGGTGATATCTCCATAATTAATAAAAATGCAAAATCATCAAAGAAAATTGATAGCGAAAATAAAATCATGATTTCAGAACTGAGTCAATGGATATTAGTTGTGTTAGAGACCAAGTTCACACTGATACTATATATCATAAAATTAATTTGTAGATGTCGAATGACTATTAATAAATGAAAATATCTTTTATTATTCTAAAAAAATATTATTCTCTCTTTAAATTATCCACTTGTAATTTTAAATTCGACTTTCTTTTTTCCCTATCATAATTTACATGTGAATTATCTTTCCTATAAGTGAAATTCATAATAAAAGATCCATCATTATCACTATTACTTGACTTCTTAAATTTTTTAGACTTTAAAATAGTTGCAATAACGTCCTCCTCCACCATCAACATTATTTTTTCAATAATCAATATTGTTATTAGTCCTTAATAATATAATGAGAGA
>CATIWR010148238.1:0-21192 GCA_949677035.1 Omphalea diandra
GGGTTCTTGATTGTTTGATTTGATCATTTCCAGTTGGATCTTCTACCCCAAATAAAAATATCTATATTGATTGCCACTTTGTTTGAGATCAAATACGATAAGGCATTGTCCAAATTCGGTTCACAAAAAGTTCGGATCA
The DNA here is from genome assembly GCA_949677035.1 of Omphalea diandra. Lineage (NCBI taxonomy): Eukaryota > Viridiplantae > Streptophyta > Magnoliopsida > Malpighiales > Euphorbiaceae > Omphalea > Omphalea diandra. The sequence goes on from CATIWR010148238.1 coordinate 140, forward strand.
AATTGCGGATATATTGACAAAACCATTGGGCCAGATTCTTTTTTTCATCACATTTGCGCAAACTTCGCCTACGGTCATCCGATGCTTCGCTTGAGGGGAGCTGTTACTGATATGGATATTTTTATATCTTGTACTGTAAATTTCTTATTTAGTGTTTATCTTTTAATTGTAATAATTATCATAATTATATGCTTAATTATAAGTTTGATTATAGGCTTAATTATATGTTTAGTTATAGGTTTAATTATAGGCTTAATTATATGTTTAATTATAGGTTTGATTATTGGCCTAATTATAGGCTTGTATACAAGGAAAGTAAGTCTGTATATAAGGCTGGTTCTCTGCCTTTATCAGATATACATATTTTCTAAAATTCTTCAAACTATTTTCTTCTTCTCATTATTTACACTATGAATCATCTATTCTTTGTATGTTCATTCACTGATGAGATATAATCCAAAATTTTTAGGAGCAAATATTGTTGAAAAAGAAAAGTGAATTATTTTTTAAGAAAAACAACAAAGAGAAGCTTAATATGCATAGTGAAAAAAATTCATTTTATGCTATAATCTATTGCACATTGCAACAATGCACAGTTTTAAATTTTTAGAAATATTTAAAATTTAATTTTGAGATTTGCAAAGAATATCATGACTCAGATTCTACTGTAACTACCAGTAATTGACACAAAGTTTCCTTATCCCGGCATTTATGGGTCTTATGTCTGGTCACTTCAATACTTGATCTCCTTTTTTTGTAGGCTTCAACTTTTACCTGTTTGTTAGTCATTTTTGTTTTATTTGTAAGTCGCCATCTTAACTTATGCTTATTCACAGGTGATATTCAAGAGGACCGCGTCGTCTTTTAAGTGTTAGATCACAATGGGATGTTCTATGAGAGGATCGCCCTATTTCCATAGGGATGACTATTTTGAATCCATACACAAGCGTGAAAGGGATTTCTCCTATGGTCGCCGCAAGTGTTGCTCGGTACGCCCATAATATTGAGTATAGCTTATTCGTCCATGCTCTCTTCAATCTTAAGCCCTATTAGAATCATTATGTTCATGTGTTTTATTTGTCCATTTGTTTACGAGTGTGCTACGTCTGCGTTGTGTGCAGAAGTTGCAATAAAATTTCTAAATTTTTTACAGTCGAACTATTTATCATTGTCTGTTATGATGGTCTAGGGAACTCCATATCTGTAAATTATTTCCCTTTGGATAAAGTTTATGATTTTTGGGGCTGTTATAGCGGCTGAAGGTTCTGCTTTTTATGCGCTTTGGGAAATAGTCTATGGCCACCAATAGGAACTATCTTTATTCGATCACCTATAAGAAGGGATGAGCATATCCGTCTCTCTTTTATCAAAGGGTCATGCCAAGTAAATGGAGTTCTGTGAGGCTTAGTGCTCAATTAATTTTACTATGTACTTGGCATTGGTTGCATTTAGCCACAAATTCTTTTACATCCTTCTTCATGGTGGCCAATAATATCTCATGAGGTTGGTCATCTTGATCATGGAGTTTACTATCTTGTGCGCGCCACACACTCTTTCATATATTTCTTTTAACACATAATTTTCTTCTCCTTCAATTATGCGTTTCGGTCGTTTTTTTTTTTTCTCAAACATTCCCTCTAGCTTATAAAAATAGATTTATTTTCTTTTATCTGTCTAAAGTTATAGTTCACTTTCATTTTCTAAAAATATAACTAATGGTTTAGTTTTATAATATGTCTTATTACCAAAAAATATAAACTACTATTATTAATTATAGTTGAAGTAATATAAACTATCCTATTTAGTGTAAAGATATATTAGAAAAAATGTAAGTAAAATTAATTATTGCGACTATATTAATCTTGTATGAAAAAAGTGTATCTTATGGAATGGAGTGGATGGTGCATAAGTTTCAATGAGTAATGAAATAATTTATATTTTATCTCATCAAAAATTTTTATTAGAAGGTAGAAAGGGTACTAATGGATTAATGAATGGGCTCTTTTCCGTTGTTAGGTGTTTGTGTTGTTAATTGTACTTTTGGGCTCTTTCTTTGTAGAGAAGAAACGAAAAGGTTGGATAGGAGCTCTTATTTTCCCAACTTCATTTATTAGTTATAAATTACTCTTTATTAACTTCTCTTACTCTTAAATCCTATCCAAAAAAGAAAACCTTCTCTTAAATAAAGTAGTAAAACTTTATTAAAATTCACATAAATAACCTAAATTCACATAAATATATGCCAAAAACGAATGAAACAATATTCAAAAAAAATTCTACAACACAATTTCAAATTGAATAACTAAAATTTTAAAATTATAAAACAACATAAATAATCATATGAGTAATATAATCGTCAGTATAAGTTATTGTATGAACATATACCACTAAAGTTTTTTTTTTTTTTTTTATCAAAATAAAACAAACTACCTTTCTTTATATGGAAGTTAATGGAGGGTAATTTAGTCTATATATTTTCTATAATATATTTTTTTTGGGGGGGGATCGAATGGAAGTGGCCTAGCGAGGATCTAACCTTGATGGTTTTTACTTTATGCTTAATGACATAAATTGTGGATTGGAACTATATATAAGTGCAAGCGTGTCTTTGTGATCTCCATACCATCGTTAACTCCTAGAGAAAGCAGCAATATGATGTTCCCAAAAGAATTCAGGCTGGTTTAGCAATAGTAAGCCGGAAAAATAAAGAAAAAAATGCTACAAATTCAAACCAAGTGTATCACATATCAGTCCCTTCTTGTGGCTAAAGTTGAATCACTTAGATGGGCTATACATTCTATGTGTCAACAAGGTTTGAAGAAAGTTATTTTTGAATCCGACTCTTGGATCACTATCAAAGCAATTATTAATGCTTCCTTTCCTAGCCCGTGGACCATCCAAGCTATTATAGCTGATATTAGACTCATTCATTTTTCCTGTAATAATTTTTGTATTTTGCATATTGAAGAATGACAAACAAATGTGTAGATTGGATAGCAAAAGAAGCTATCTTAGGATCTGTATTTGATGAGAGGATTTTCATCCCTCCTGCACAATTCTTTCAGATGACGTATCCTTTTTTCATCAATAAAAAACTGCTTTCATAAAAAAAAAAAGATTTTAAAAATTTAACTCAAAATAAAATAACAATTATAATATATTATGAATTTCATATAAAAATTATTTTAAATAAAAAATCATTTTATAATAATTAATATATAAAATTTTAATATAATATAAATTTTATATTAAAATAATAATAAAATTTTACAAACATAACATGTGAAAAGAATTGACTACTAGCATAATAAATTATTCATACTTTTATTAAAAAATTATGCTCTTAATAGAAAAATAAATCAAGTACATAAAAAAGGTTATAGATGACAATTTTTTACACAACCCAATTAAGCGATACGAGATGACACGTAATTAAACAAATTTGAGTTTGACATAATTAGGTTCATATCATAAACAGATCAACCCGTTTATGATACGACAAAAAAGTAGATTTAAACGGATTGATCAGTCTAATCTGCAATAGATATGATTAAACACGTTTATATAATCGAATTAATGAGTTAACATATAACACATGACACAAATAAATACATTTAAATACGATTTAAATAAATATGTTTATATATAAAAAATATTTTTGAATTCAAACTTATATTTGTTAGATTTTTAATATTTAATCTTTCTTTTTTTAATATATAAATATTTTAGTTAAAATTAAATATTTTTTAAATTTTTTATATATTTTTAAGTTAAGTGTGTATTTTCGTGTTATGATATACAAGTCGTATCTTATAACCCGCTTCATAAATATATTTATATTAGAGTTGAAAATTTTAACACGATTAATTAAATAATTCGTGTTTAGATTAAACATTTTTGTGTTATACATATGTCTCAATACGAAACGATTAAATACCAGAAGACACAAATTGTCACCCTTTAGCAGGCATATATATAATAAAGTACAATATTTGATTGCAACCACTAGACATAGAATAGGTCCGTGGAGCTTTTATTACTACATATTCATTCATAATAGTATAGAAAAACATGCTCTAGCTGCCACGATATGTAGTGAATGAGAATGGAGAAAACCGCAGAGGAACGTGAAAGTGTTGCTTCACTTGCAACTCTTTTATCTCAAACAACAAAACATAGGGGAAGAAGGCAGATGGGCAATACTTACCAACATTGAAACTTATTCTGTAAAACCCAGGACTCAAATCCTCAACAATGCTCATTAATCGGCCACTAATTCTCCCATCCACATCCTGTAGTTGAAGACCCCTTAAATATCCAACTGCTGTCATTATTATCACCAAACAAAGGACGGGATTGAGTGTCCTTCCACATCTCCGAACGCACCTCAACACCAGCAGCTGGACAACCCTGAGAAACATCCAACACATGAGTTGTAATAGATGCCCGGCTTCCAGCACTTGGAATTTCAGATGTGTGTTCAATAATGCCCCCTCCATTTTCTATACCTGAAAATTAATAATAATTACAATAAGAATCAGCATATACATTATGGTTGAAATTAATCAATAATAGTAATATGAATCTTTTATATGTATACCTTTCAGTTTTGTTACAGCAATCTTGGGATCATGGCTACTATTTAAAGCACCCTTCGTTGTCTTAGATTTGAAAAGTTTTGCAAGACGTAGTTCTGTTATCTTTATTTGTTGATCACTTGCATTTTGAAACTCAACTAAAGGCCTATTATGGTATCGTTTCTGCACGGAGAAGGAAAAAAAAAAAATATATCAGTGTCATTGAAAAATAATGCTAGTAATTAAACAAAGAAAAGAAAAGATCGAACTCAATACCTTTAATTCACCAAGTATTGCAGCACTACTTTTTCCAGTTGCAAATATAAGAAATACAAATCCAAACTTTTCCCTGTACTTGTCATTCCAATCAGACAGTTCCTGCAAATGCCACAAGTGTTGGTTAGTATTATTATTATATATATAACATATAGCGTGTTTTCCTTGAAGAAATGGATCTGAATATGTAATGGAGATAGACAGCTCATTCATCTTCTTTGATCTTATATTTATTGAAATTGCAGTAAGCGACTTTATTCTAGAATGCCAAAATCTAAAGCTTTCATCAACTTGTTCATAAATGATGAAATTGAACATGTAATTCCAACGACTTTTGCATGTTATAAATAGGGGGCTGATTTTTGCGTGTTGTATCAAAAAGGCAGAGAAAAGAAAAATAAGTGTAAAGTGAAAGTGCGTGAGATGTTGTTTGTGGCAAAATTATAAAATTAATCTCTTAAATTTTTATAAAGTGTGAGTCAATGTAAATTTATATTTTGTGCTAGAAAATCTCAATCTGATAACGACAATTAATTAAAAACACTTTTCAAAAATAATTTAAAGATAAAAAAATTTAATTTTTTAAAAATAAATGGTGACTAATAAAAAAATAGAAATAAAAATTTTTTATTTTAAAAAATAAATTTAACGACGATCACTAAATTACCGAGTATATCTTTACAATTATATTACTAAATTATTGTGAAATTGAATTATTTATTTTTAGTGATGATGAAATGGTAATTTTTATTTGGAGTGCACTATTTTGACAAAAGGATACAGCTAATGTGATTGCAGTATATAGTTTGTTCTTTTTTTTTGGGAGGGAGGGGGGGAAGAATGTGAGGTGCAGTATATATGCATGAATGTGGAATATCATCAAAGAGGAGCCTATCTAACAAAAACAAAATCTAATTGTAACCTGCAAGGTGCCATCATCAGCAGTTCGTAAAGCAGTCGATTGCTCTCCTTTACTCCACCTACACTCATGAAAAAAACCCAAAGGACCAATAAGCAATTCAATCAATCATAAACTAATAAATAAAATCAGAACCATCAATTGCATTTATAAAGATAGGGGAAGAACTAAACTCAGTAGCGGTTTCAGAAACGTTGGAGAGAGAAGTGGGCTTTCCAATTGGAGGAGCATATGAGAATGCTTCCAGCCAACCAACCATATCAACCTTAGATCATGCCGTAACATATAAAATTAGTATTAGTAATTAACAAGTAATAATATATTTGTAAATTAACAAGCATGTATACGCTCATTATGCACATCTCTCTCTCTCTCTCTATATATATATATATGTATAAAAGAGAGAGAGAGAACTCTAATATATCTCCTCCACCTTGTTGTACCAGATGTCTCTGGCTGCAGCAATGGATTCCTGGAGGGAGGTGAAAGGGGAGGCCAACATCATTTCTTTAGCGAACTTGGTGCTACCGCAGCAAGCATGAAATTCTTCTTCTGTAAACCGTAGTGTTTCCATTTCTCCCTCCCCTTAAATTGTTTCTTCTTATGAGTTCAAATTCTTTTTTTCACGCAACGTAATGAGTATCGTTGATAACTAATTTAAGCAACAACACGCAATCACACTAACAAAATGAGGATTGTATTTCTCTACAAAACAAAAATGGAGGAAATTATTTGCATCATCTTCTATTTTTACCCATATAGAGAATGTGATCATTGTACCATACACACACACACACATACTATTATCAATTTAAGAGCGGCTACTAGCAGAAAGAGTTGTTGTTATCTGTTCGCAGGTAGCAAACTTGGAAAGATTCCATCCTGCTAGACTTGTCACTGCGATTATTCTTATGCTATATTATCTGCAAAATGTCTCTGCAACTTATGTGATTTGTAGCTGTATTGCTATCATTATTATGCAATAGACAAATGCTATTATCCATATATATATATATTTATCATAAACAAGAATACAATATTGTATTGGTTAAGTTATTGGGTACAGCAATTGTCGTTTTATTTGTGTTCTAAGATAATTTTTTATTTTTGCTACGCGGGAAATGTAGAAGATTCATTGCCGAATTTTAAAATTGGCTTTTAGTGTTTTATGGATAAAAAACTGGATTTTATTCATATATTCAATTGTTTTCATTCATTTATGCTTTTATAAAATCAAAATTAACTCTAAAATCAATGACATTTTTTTATTTATTTAAAAGATTTTCTCTATCATGCATTTATATAATATAGGACTTTGATATAGTCACTGAATAATAAAGCATGTATGTCATACTCATGTATGAGTTTATATTTTGTCAACATAATCATATTTATGCATGCGAAGGACACGCTATTCTTTAAAAAAGAAATACAATATATTTGTTGCTAATAATATAATTCATTACAAATAATAAATTTAAATCTTTTAATTTGTTATTGTCAAAGTCTGGTTACTAAAATCACTAATAGGATGAATGAGTGGATGTTTAAGAAACTTTTCTATGCAGGGCGCCTACAACTGATTCAGTCAATGTTATTAAGTATGCATGTGTCCTGGAGTTCTCTCCTTATCTTGCCTAAGAAGGTAATTTATGAGGTAGAAAAAATTTATATAGAAATTTCTTATGAAAAGGAAGTAATCAGGATAAAGGGCATGGAATAATTATTTGAGAGAGAGTTTGCAAAACTAAGCAAGAAAATGGCTTGGGCTTGAAATCAATACTTGAGTGGAATGTGGCTTCTGTCACTAAGCATATTTGGAAGCTGTTAATCAATACGGAATCGAATGGGCTATTTAAGTTAGTAAAAATATGTTAAAGCTTCTTGGTTTTTTGGGAATAACCAAACCTCATGATGCTAGTTGGATATGGGCTAACTTGTTGAAGATACGGAAAGAGATCAGAGATTGTTTTTAACATGTGCTTGGGAGTGGTGAGAAGTTTTATTTTTGAGGAGATCCTTGGTTAGAAGGGCAGACTATTAATGAGAGATTTCCAAACGTTAACATTAAAGATTCTGAGATTTTTAAGAAAACCGAAATGCATGTGCTATGGAAAGAGGGAGTTGGAATCTCCTCAAGCCTATTGACACTGCTACTGCTTTGACATGGAATTTATCTAAGGAAAAATATTAGTGTGAATCCTTTTTTACCAGATACGATTAAATGGAAACCATTCACGAAGGGAGTTTAGAATGTTGCAAGTGCTTGACCTCACATTAGAAAGAAAGCAGAGAAGATTAATTGGCACAAATTATAATGGGGTCCAACCATACTCCTATAGACATGCCTTTTTGTGTTGGTTAGCTATTAATAAAAGGCTTAACACGAAAGTAAGACTATAGAGGTGGGCTTTTTCTAGTATACATAATACTTAAATACTGTATTGATACTGAATTAATATAAAATTAACACGTGTTATTAAACTAAATATATTTTACTGAACTGAAAATACACTATTATGGAACAACATACCAAAGACATCCGAAATCTCTCCTTTATTAATCTCATCCAAAAGCACTTCACAATTACCCTCTAGAACAAGACCCCTTATACTCGTCTCTCTAGCCACCTCGAGAGCCCAGCGAAGTGCACCACTCTCAGTTGCTACAACACCAATGAAAGCTGCATTTTCTCTGCACTTGCCATGATAACATCCCCTCTATCATCTCAAATGACAAACCCCAAGTAGTGATAATTTAATTTCTATAAAGTTATAAGTTTTTTCTTTTATTAGTCATATTAAATAATAATTTCAAATTTTATTTGAATTGTTACACATAATGACAGTTTTTATAATTTTTCTATAACTTAACATAATGTCTTAGCAACTTAACAATAATAAATTTGTTCATTTCATGAAATAAATAAAAACTTTAAGTTTTTTTTCATAATTACATGGAAAACAGATTTATTTTATGTTGAAAAAGATAATTTTATCATTTTCTATAAATTAATTACCTAATATAAACTATTGATAACTTAATAAAAAAAAATTTACTTCGAAGGTTTTTTCAGGGTTTAAAGGTTTTTTTATAAAATAATTATTTAATATAGAGTATTTATAACTTAACAGAAAAAATTATTACATTTCGTAAGAAAATAATAAGTTCAATATTTTTTTGTAAAGTGTACTTAACATGATGTGTGAGTAATTTAACAGAAAAATTCTTTCACTTTACAAAATAAATGAAATTTTAATAACTTTTTTCATCAAATAGTTGCTTAATGTAACCATAGTTACTAAATAAAAATTTATTTTAAATTACAACAAAAAAATATTTTATCATTTTTCATAAATTATTTACTTAACATAAATTATTTATAACTTAACAAAATATTTAGTTCATTTCAAAAAAAAATTAATGGGTTTTTTTATCAATAGTTACTTAACATAAAATGTATATTATAACTTAATGAAAAAATAACTTTATTTTACAAGAAAATCCTAAGTTTATTTTTTTAATTTTTTTTTTGTAAACTAGTTAACATAATAGTTGAATAATTTAATAGAAAATTTTAGTTACTTTACAAAATTAGTGAATTTTATAATTTTTTCTATAAAGTACTTACTCAATAATATAATTGCAATTTACTTAATAAAAAATTTATTTTATATTGCAAAAAGGATAATTATATCATTTTTTCATAAAGTAGTTCTTTAACATAAATTATTTATAACTTAATAGAAAAATTACCTTCACTTCACAAAAAAAAAAAAAAACACTTTAAAGATTTTTTCATAATTTAGTTACTTAAAATAAAACATTCATACCTTAATGAATTACTTTACAAGAAAATAGTAAGTTCTTTTTTTAAAATATACTTAACATAATATTTAACTAACTTAACAAAAAAAATTTCACTTCACAAAATAAATAAAATTTTATTTTCTGATAAAGTAATTATTTAATATAGTTCTAGTTTGCTTAGTGGAACTAATACAATGAAAAAAATTTCTTCACTTTACAAAAAAAAAAAAAAAAAGTTTTCCATATGATAGTTGATATGAAATGTGTATAATTTAACGAAAAAATCATTATATTTCATAAGAAAATGATAATTTTATCATTTTTTGCATAGTATACTTAACATAATTGCCAATAACTTAACAAAAAATAAACTAATTTATAGAAAAATTAAAAGTTTTCCCATATAATAATTGATATAAAGTGTATATAACATAAGGAAAAAATCATTTCACTTTAGAAGAAGATGATAATTTTATTATTTTTTCTACAAAATATACTTAAATTAACTCCCAATAATTTAACAAAAAAAAATTTACTTTACAGAAAAAGGAAAACTTATTATTTTTTTATAAAGTAGGAACTTAACATAAATTACATATAACTTAACCGAAAAAATCATTTTACTTTACAAAAAATGATAATCTTATCATTTTTCCTAAAGTGTTTACTAAAGTACATTATTTGAAACATAATATAAAAAAATTACTTTACTTCATAAAAATTAAAATTTTTATTTTTCTCTAATAGTTACTTAATATAAAATGCCTTTAAGTTAATGAAAATTTATTTCACTTTATAAAAAAATAATTTATTATTTTTCTGTAAAGTAGTTAGTTAAAATAAGTTGTCAATAAATTAATAGAAAAAATTTTCACTTTACAAAAAAATAAAAACTTTATAGTTATTTTCAATAAATTAGTTACATAATATAAAATAGAAGTAATTTTACAACTCATATAAGTCATATCAATTATGAAATTATTAACTTAGTTATGAAGTTGGGATGATAACTATATTATAATTAATTCTAAATCATATATGACTATAATAATAAATATTTTTAGGTAAAAATTTAGAATGAACCCCTTAATTAGATGAGCTCTTGTGCACTTTACTCATATTATAGTATTAGTTAAATATTTGAATTATATTTCTTTAAAAAGTTAATTTACAACTTAGATTTGTCAAATAACAATTACAAAAAATAATGGTTACTTGTTAAATATTAAAGCTAAATTTTATATATCACATGTTACATTTTATGAATATTACTTTTTAATTAGTGTTAGTTACTAAATATATATCACATGTTACAATTTAAAATATAACAGTTACAATTTATCTAGAGTATATATAGCATGTTCTTTTATTTATTATTATATCTAATGGTTGATATTAAAATAATCATAATTCTATAACTAGTATTAATTAAATATATAATACGTAATATTAGATGATGTATGATATATTAAGATTTTAATTATGAAAATTATAAAAATGATTTAATACAAAAATAATATGTTAAGTTATATTTCAAAATGTCAATGGTTACATCTTACATGCACAAAATTACATTAACAATATTTCAAATTAATCAAGTGGTATTTGTTACAAAAATTTAATGATAAATTACATCTTATAGATTTTGAGTTATGATATTAAATCACATATAATTTACTAAAATTTTGATTATGAAAATTATAAGAATGATTTAATACAAAAATAATGTATTAAGTTATATTTCAAATATCAATAGTTACATTTTATATGCACTAACTTACATTTAGTGATATTTTAAATTAATCAAATAGTATTTATTATAAGAATTTAATTTGAGTTATGGTTTGTAGTTTTTGGGTTACGAAATAATTAATATTAGTTACAATTTAGTATGAATCAAATAGTATTGATTACAAAAATCTCATTTTGAGTTATGTTTTGTAGATTTCGGCAAAATAATTAATACTAGTTACAATTCAGTATGAATCAAATAGTATTGGTTACAAGAATCTAATTTTAAGTTACCTTTTATAGATGTTAGGTTAGGACATCATTAATAATAGCTATAATTCGGTATCAATACCGAATTCTTAGTATTCAGCACCATAGTTTTACCCCATAGAAGTGAAGTAAAGTTGATAATAATTTGGTATATGAAAATGCCCTGAATCTATTTGGCATCTCTTCTTCGATGCACAAAGCTCCTATTGATCCCTTCTTACTACAACACAGATTTCAAGGTGTATATGGAGTTTATTGATTGACTGAAAAATTAAAGTCTAGAAAGAGAATTTTGATGTGGTAATTGGTGGTTTGGTCGCCAGGACTTCTCATTGTGGATTCTATGCATTTTCATGAATATTTGCTAGGGCTCTTGATGCTGTTCATTTCCTAATTGCAAGAAGGGAGGGATTTGATTGGTGGCTTCATTTTTGCAGTTCTACCATATTTTAAGCACTTATTTGCTGTAGCTGCGCCAGTTTAGTTTGTGTACTTGTTGAGGCATTATTGCTGGAAAGGTTGTCGGGTGGCTTTCAGCTAGGGGGCTGTGGTCATATTGGTTTCTGCAGCTGCATATTTGTGTTATGGGCAAGTAATCCATGTCTCCTATGATTTAACATGTAAAATTGAAGTTAGTGTTATAGTTAAGTACCATGGTATGAAATTATGAGTGTGACCATCCAATCACATGATGCTGTTTTATTGTTCTTAAAAATAAAGTCAGTATCTAGGATTTTAATGTCATATAATAATACATCATGGCGTGTCACGTTTATATCTGGTCATCTTTATTATTGCATAGTTTTATTATTATTACCTTAATATAATCTGCATGGAGACTTGGACTATCTTTAGAATCTTCATCATATATAAAGTTGCATTATTTTCAGACTGGTGCATTGGAGCGGGTGGTTTTGCAGTTTGCGAGTTTATCATCTGTTAATGCGTTTTCTGGTTCTTTTCCTAGCCTAAAACATCTGAACGGTATTGAGCTTTTATACTTATATGTGTCTTTAATCGCCCAGCAATTAAGTATGCTGAGCAATCTGTAAAATGGATGGAGTCTGGAATATTTGTCCCGTAATCGGCATCCATAGAGTTTGGTGTAATAATACAATAGAAAGCAGAGAATTTGCTTGGCAGGTCTATGGTTGTCTTCTCATTAAAGATGGAGACAGTATATACTGATTTCAGTGTGTGTGCACATGCTGAATAGCTTCATAGCTTTTGGTTTGTGCTGCACCTGAGAATGATAATAATTTGTTTGTGTTGAATTCTGTAACAATTTTCATAGCTTCATATTTGGACATGATTTTTTTATTTTTTTTTTAAAAAAAAGCATGATATAATGATATAGAAAACCATCTGTAAGTCTTGGGCTTGAGTCTGGCGGCTTTTAGAATATTGTGGTAGAAGAGTCAAACATCACAACCATTGAATCGAAATGATGTTGAAGTTGCTTGTTGTAGAGTAGTTAACATCAGAACAGTGAGGTAACATCACATGGGCGTTAATTGTCCGCATCTGTCGGGCTTTGAGATTGAACATAAAGTAGAAGATGGCCTGACTGCTAAAATGACCTTCACAAACACCTAATTAATGCATATGGAACCCTTTTTTATTTTTATTCAACGATCATATCAATTCTCACCTTGTTTTATTTGTCACGGGTTGCATTCAAAAATTCAAAGTTGTGTGAGGAAAATAAAAAAGTGACAAGATTATCAAAATAAGCAATTTCTGTTCAAATCACCATTACGAGAACTATACATTATATATCTGTCCAAAATTCCTTAAGAGGGTTGCCATCAGAATTTTCCTATCGTGGCTGTAATTCTCCTTTCAACATGTACCTTTTGGTGTTGTGTCTAAATACACAACATCTTCAATCTTACTGCACCTAATTCCTTTTCTCTTTGGTTTTGAAATAATTATATCCAGGCCAATTCTCCTTTATTTTATTTTTATTTTTTTTAAAGCTGAGAGATGAGGATTTTGAGGTCAAATTTGTACCCAGTCAACCATTTATTTAAAAAAATAAATAAAACAAAGCATGTAAATAAAATAACTTGGCACTTACGTTCGATTCATTTATTGATTGATTGCGAAATTTCTCGTAGCAAGAGCCTTATTTATTAGATCGCAGTTTTTCTGAGATCCAATTCGTGTGGAAGTAGGTAAGTACATATTAATTCCTTAAAGCTATGTCATGAGATTCATTTTCTTCCGAATTCTAAAGTTGAAACTCGTGAATGCCAATCTCCCATCTGCATTCTCCGTTTTTATTTTTCTTATTTATTTTATTAAGAAAAAATGACTGGCTGACGTCTGTAGCATTACTAATGCTGTGACATGATTCAAAAATTATTTTTGATTTTTAATTTTATATTAAATTTAATCATATAAACTTTATTTTATGTATTTTATTATATTCTACACTTATTTTTTTACTTTCTATAATTTTGTAATAAATTCTATACTGAATATAATTATATGTCTTTGATCATATTAGATTCTATATTTATTTTTATTATCTTTATAATCATGCAATAACATTTAAAATAACTAAATACAATTTAAAAAAAATACAGCTATTATGAAAGTTATACTTTCTGTTTCATAATACTAATAGTTATTTTTGAAAGATACACACATATTAAAAAAGCTATTGAATTACTTCAATATTAATTAAGATGGACAAGTATGCACTCTATATACTTTTTGTGTTTCAAATTAGACATCGTATTAGGAAATAATTTTTATCTCATAATACTTGACATTTTATAATTATCTATGAACATTAATTAATTTTTTTCAATTTTACTATTTTTCTCTTTCATAATAATTATTTATTTATACAATGCATAATAATTTATAAAAATAATTAATTAAGGGTAACATAGTATTTTATTTATGTAATAACATATATTAAATACAATTATTAATATATGTGTAAAAGCATTAAATGACATCTATTATAAAATAGAGAAATATTAAAAAAACCTGTTAAATAACTTTAAGATTAATGATAAAAGTAAAATTACAAAAAAAAAATGTAATAAATAATGCATAAAATAACAAATAATGTGAAATAAATTTTTTACTGAAATGATTATTATTATCAAAGGAAAAAAGTATTTTATTATTCTAACAATATCTATATTTTTTAAATCGAATTGATAAATGAAGTAAATAGATATAAAATTTGATATAATTAAATAAAAAAAATCAAATTTTAAAGATTTTATGCGTAACCCTGACAGCACTCTTTATTTTATTTGTCGAACATTAATTCCGATGCCAAAAAAATGTTGAAACTTTATGGTCAATGAAATCAAATTTTCCAGAAAACGAGTTATGTTATGGCCTTGTCTAACAAAAAGAGACTGGCCAACAACCGTCCAATTCAACGCATAATTAATTTATAATTACCAAATTGGATATGTTTTAGAAGCCAAGCCAATGAAATTAAATTGCCCCACCTACTTGACCGCAACTACAATTTGCTCCGATCGATTCATCTAATCTATAAATTATTTCAATAATAAAGTAAAGTAAAATCCAGATTCATGTTCGAATTAGGAAAATTCAATCATTATGGAATATTAAAACAGAGTTAGTTCCTAAGGGGGTCCCACCATGCGGTTTAGCTCATAAGTTTCAATCCAGCAATAAATAAGAATGACGAAGACAGGTCGGTTGGTAGCAGAGAAAGGCCAAGGCAGAGGCAGTCTTCCCCTCCCCTGTTTTGAATGCGTGACTTGTAGCGATTCTTCTCTCCTACTCTGCTTGGCCTGGCCTGGCCCTGATTAATTGTCAATTTCCACATCAATAAAACTATAGGTTGGGTATGTTCTTTGGATTTAGGTAGTATAGTATTATCCAACCAAACCAACTATTCTCTTTCTGGGTTTTCTTTGCCCTTTTCAGCTTTCTCATTAATTTCATTTTCAGCAGCTTGCGTCTTTGCTTTTCTTGCTTGTAAATCCTCAAGTGAAAAACCAAGCTGAGCTGTGTGTTGTGTGGTTATTGAAAATTTTATTTTGTGTAAACAAAATGAAGTGTTTCAGCTACAGCTTCAAGGAGAAAGCAAGAAGAAGCAGGCAACAAAGATCAGCACCGGAGTTGAAAGGCCCAACTACAAAGAGTGAATATTCAGAGAGGATCGTAAAATCTTCATGCTCTGAAACATCAGCGCGTGGCATCCCACAATTATATGAAGAGAAGGCTCATAATCTTCGAGAGTTCTCCTTCTCAGAGCTCAGACAGGCCACCCGGGATTTCAGCAGGCTTCTAAAGATTGGGGAAGGTGGCTTTGGTTGTGTCTATAAAGGCTCAATTAAGTCCATGCCTTCTCCTGATAATAGCTCTAAGGCTGACCCTCTTCTCGTTGCAATTAAGAAGCTTAACAGAGATGGCCTTCAGGTATATTATACTATCTAGGCACTTGATATGTCGTCTAGCAACAGGATTTTACAAAAACAGCTCTAATAGGATATATGCAGGGTCATAAACAATGGGTGGCAGAAGTTCAATTTCTGGGTGTGGTGGAGCATCCAAATCTGGTCAAACTCGTAGGATATTGCGCTGTGGATGGAGAAAGAGGAATCCAGAGATTACTTGTTTACGAATTTATGCCAAACAAAAGCTTAGAAGATCATCTTTTTAATAGGGCCTACCCTCCACTCGCTTGGAAAACAAGATTACAGATAATACTAGGAGCAGCTGAAGGATTGACTTATCTACATGAGGGCTTGGAAGTTCAGGTCTTAATTTCTTTCTAATTATACCATGCATTACCTATATGATCATACTTGCTTCATTTAACAAATGTACTCGACGTGTGTAGATTATATATCGAGATTTCAAATCCTCCAATATTTTATTGGATGAGACTTTTAAACCCAAGCTTTCAGACTTTGGGCTTGCGAGGGAGGGACCAGAGGCTGGACGAACGCATGTTTCAACTGCTGTAAGTTGTGATTCCAAATTAGCATTCATGGACTCGGCTTGATTTGATAAAAGATTTGAAATTCCAACAAGTTGGCTTTTCAGGTGATGGGTACATATGGATATGCAGCTCCAGATTACATAGAGACTGGGCATCTCACTACGAAAAGTGATGTGTGGAGCTTCGGAGTGGTAGTCTACGAGATTCTTACTGGCAGGCGGTCCTTGGAAAGAAACCGCCCAAGAACGGAGCAGAGGTTACTGCAATGGGTAAAGCATTTCCCTCCTGATAGTAAAAGATTTGCGTCCATAATTGACCCAACACTTGAAAACCAGTATCCTATAAATGCAGCTACAAAGATTGCCAAATTAGCTGACAGTTGTTTATTGAAGAGTGCAAAGGATCGACCCAAGATGAGTGAGGTGGTAGAGATTTTGAAGCAGATAATCCATGATTCAGAAGAAGAAGGAAATATTTCAATGGAAAGTCCTCAACTTTCTGAAGCGGACTCAGTTGATTCCAGTGAGAAGCCAAAACCAAATCAACTGGAAGCTACTGAGTCTTGGAAACGGAGGATCACCCACCTTGCTAAACTTGGTGAGCATGTGGAGGGGGCAAGTAGAAGACGATTAATGATGATGCAAAGGGCCAAAGTTCCCTAAACTAGTGTTATTCTTCTTCCATTGATAGATCACTGGTGTTATGCCGTAATTGTTTCTTTTGGAGCTAATGCTTAGAAAGCTCTTACAGGAGATGCAAAATATAATGGCAACAGGCGCCTCTCCATCAACGGACAAACTCTTTTAACAGGATTCCGCTGTCTTAAGCTTTTCGCATGTACATTAACAATCTATAGAACAATGAGAAAATATGTACCATAAGTTCTATTTCCTCTTTTGGCTCATTAAAACTCTGTTAAAAAGTGACGACAAACTCTATGTCATAATCCTTTTTTGAGAATCAACTACAAGCTCAGATCAGTCTAATAAATTTGTCATAAACTCTATTTCCCACTCCTTGCCTCATCGCATATGTAACTGGCTAGAAAACGTAATTATAGATTATAAGAACAAAGTAGATCTGTTCTCGTTTCTGATATTTTATGCATTACGTTTGGAAAGGCATTGAAGTTCTTGTCTCAAATACAAAGCTTACATCCAACACCCTCGTGGCCATCAGATTGCCCCCTAAAATATCTGCACTTTTAGGTGAAACCTTGGAGGCAGATTGAATTGCTTTTGGCATCTATCCATCTCATCATCAAGTACTGTTATTAGAATGTTGCTGCGAATTCCATGGCACAAGAGTCATTAGTTTCTCACAGCAGAGAATGCAAAGGATCTCATTATCGGTATTGTATTAAAAAAATTCAATACATGCAACTTCCACTGTCACAAGTATCATCTGCATCCACAACCAAACAATGATCAAGTATCATGTTTCAAACTGTAAATCATGAAACACCAACTCTCTGAAGCCAAATCATGAAAAGTCAACTTGCTGGAGAATAAGAAAGACTTCTTGAAGCGGTTTTTCGTGATGGAGAGCTATGCCATCCAGTAGTTGAGAGCAATGTGTGAATAGTAAGAAAAACATGACAAGGCTTATCAAGAAAAAAGAGAAACTATAAAGATAACCAAACAGATCATTTAAGACTTCATATTCAGAAAACCAAAGGCATTGTTGGCCAGAAGCAATTAAAACCTTTCATTCTCTCAATAAAGACTGGTTTTGTAAACAAGGGAAAATTAAAAAATAGGAAAACAGTTAGCCTCACAACTCATTATCTCAATGATACGAAGCATATATCTCAAGATTTTTATACCATCAAATGTAAGCAGCTTACCAAGCCTGACCCTCTAATTCCATCACTTACAATGACAAATTTACTTGTTAATAGTCTCCAAACCCTGTAACAATGAGAATCATAAAGAAAGGGGGTAAAAAAGAAACTTTTTATTAAAATGAAATCTGTACCTCATAAAGAGACAAACACAGACAGAGAAAGAAAGACAGAGCTACTACATTACCTCCAAGTTGAGTCTTCCATAGACAGCATAAACAACAGGTAACAACCGACAAAAATCAAGTTGTAAAAGTTTGTCTTCAAGACATGGTGATAGCTCCATATACTCTTTTCTGTCACTGTGCTTCATCCAATGCCAAATCATCTGTTAAATTTCACAGCTTGGCCATATTTTGTGATGTGCTTTACCAGTTCTTCTTTCTGTCTCCTTTTGGTGCTTTTCAAGTACACAAACCAGTCTTCACTAATACTGTCTCAACCAAGGCACTTAATTTTCGACCTCAAGCAGTGGAAAATTAAAATCCACTGCCACCAAAACGTTGCACAAGATCCTTGTAAACCACAAAAACGCAAGTCCTTCCAACTTATCTCCAAATCAAATTTCAGGACTGACTAAAACCACTTCCAATCAGTTTAAGTGGATCCTGACTTATGTCCCTGAGAGTTTTACAAAAATAGTCATATGTAATATACATGAGGGAATCAAGAAAGAGGGCTTTTTCAGATATTGCTCTTAACGAGTCAGGATGGTTTTGTATCATAAGTTAGGCTCTATCCATAATTTTATAGGAGATGTCATCAAAAACAAATGAAATCTCGCTTAACTTCTGACCCCAAATTAAGGTTCTCTCAGGCATCCCTTGCTTGCAAAAGCGAGACAACAGTAGACATTTGGAATGAAAACCATCTTAAGCAATTTTGCCATTAAAATCATAGCACGATCCAGTATGTCAGTACAAAAAACATTCATCATAGTGTTGTACGTTACAGTGTTTGGAACAACTCCCACTGAAATAAGTTCATCCAGCATCATCACAGCTTGACTCATTTTTCGACTACTAGAGTATCCATGAATTCGTATATTATAGGTGGTGATGTCAGGGTCCCATCCACTAGCACACATTTTCTTCACAAACTCATCTGCGCCAACCATGTCAAATGCTTTACAGTATCCACCAATCAATGTGTTGTAAGTGACAATATCAGGAGTCAACCGAATACGATGCATACCTGTGAAAACATCAAATGCAGACTTCATTCTGCCCTCTTTACAGAAGCCATTAATGAGGATATTGGTTGTAAAAATATCTGGCAGAAGACCCTGTTGCCTCATCTCCCTCTCCAGCTTCAATGCTTCACGCAGCTTGCCATGATTGCAAAATCCATGGATCAATGAGTTATATACATAGTTGTTAGGCACAAAGCCTTTCCTTGACATTTTAAAGAATATGTCATATGCCTCCTCCACCAGACCAGCTTTGGCAAGGCCATCAATAAATGCTGAGAAGGCAACAGCATCAGGATATATGCCCCTCACTTCCATCTTGTACCACATACTACGAGCCCCCAATGTATCCCCGGCCTTAAAGTAACCATCTAAAAGCACTGTAAAGGCCACTTTGTTGATGGGCAAGTCTTTCTCTATCATCTCATGCAAGAGTTGCCTCGCTTCTTGCAGTCTCCCCATTTTTGATAAACCCAAAAGTAAAGAACTGCATGTTGAAGATGAAGGAAGAAGACCAAACATATCCATGACTTTATAAGCTTTATGGGCACTCTGTTCTAATCCTGCCTGGCTATAAGCTGCAATTATCGAATTAAAAGCAATTCTAGTTAGAGGTATTCCTTTCTCAAGCATATCCTCCAAAAGTTCCATGGCCTCATCCAACCGACCTGCCCAACACAACCCTGCAACAAAAATATCATATAGCGAACAATCTGGAACCAAACCTGAAACTGACAAATCCCCCAGCAACTCGTCAATATCTCCTTCTCTCCCATACTTGTAATGCCCTCCAACCAGAATATTAAAAGTTATGGCATCAGGAGAGACACCCATGTTCCTCATTTCCTCATACAGGAGGTTAGCCTGATCAACATCCCTTGCCTTAACATAACCATTCATCAAAGCATTATACATTTCAACAGTTGGAGAAAGACCCCACTCTTGGATCCCGGCAAAAATCTTCCTTGCTTCCACCACGTTTCCCTCATTGCAAAATGCATGTATAACCGTGCTGAACATAACTAAGTTGGGTTTACAACCATTTTTTATCATCAAATACACCAACCCAAGAGCATCTGAAGTCCTTCCCCTTGTACAATATGCATTAATCAAAATGTTGTATGTATAAACATCTGGCTGACACCTAAACTTATGCATAACATGTAATAAACTCTCACCAACCCTGAAATATCCTTTTCGAGAAAAACAAAGAACCATTACATTGAAATTATAATTAGCAGGTGGAGGACCGCTGCGTATCATGCCCCTCAATAGCTTCCAAACACTACCATAATCACCTACTCTGAGCAACAACTTGAAAAGAATAGTGATTGCCGACATAGTTGTCAAAATCGCGAGTTGACTCGTACGATTTTACGATTTTACGAGTCAAAATCACGTGAACGATTTTAATCGTATATAAAATCGGATTTGTGGTAAAATCGGGTGAAATCGAGTTTTGACTCGTTAAAATCGGGTGAAATCGG
>CATIWR010148274.1:0-45359 GCA_949677035.1 Omphalea diandra
CTCACACAATAACCTCTCTTACAAGTGTTTTCTAAAGATCACACTAAAACCTCTCTTAAGTGTTTTCACAGGCTCACACTAAAACCTTTCTTACAATTGGTGTTTAATGCTCACACCCAACAATTACAATCTCATAAAGAATAGAAGAAATTGAGTAGTAAAAGTTTGAGAGCTTTAACACAAGTAATGAATTGTTTATCTATCTCATTTATCACTGTTTGGTGGAGTTTTTATACCCCATACCCACCAAAGAGACGTTAGACTTTAAAGCTCAATAAATCTCTAAGACATGTTAGGCAGATTCTGCATTAATTGCATGTTAGACAGGAGTCACAGTCGCTACAGGTCATTCACGATCACAAAATCCAAATTCCCATATAGGAGCCAAAAATTGTTGCAAAAAAACTTATTTGTGTCTACCAGCTAGTTCACATGGCAGCTCCTTATTGGTCTATTAAGAAAATATAGTTGTTGCATTCTAACTGCTTGTAGTTGCGATTCTTCTTTGTACAAAGCACAACTCAATATGAATTCTTTTATTTGAAAGACAATCTTCTTTTTTTGGAATCGCGGACGCTACCTAAAATGTTGCCCTTTTAAATTTTATTCCTTAACGTATACCTGGGACATTTGGCATGCTATGATTGTGGACTTGGTTCCCTCTTCTATCACTTTGAAAGTCGCGGTCGTGACTGAGGCATGACACATACCGCGAATTCGTCTATGACTTTGACACTCTTATCTTTGGATAAGTCGCGGTAGTGATGATGCTCGCGAATCTGTCTGGTCAAGTTTCACCCTGTCTTTGAACTAAGTCGCGATCGCGAATTACATATCACTGACCGCGAATTTTGATGAACTTTGCCTACTTGAAGATTATGCAATCCTTCCAACTTCCAATTGAAATCTTAACTTAATTCTGAAAAAACAACACTTAATGAAAACATTAGAATTGATTAATCTCCTTTGTTAAGATCAAAAGAGGACCAAGACTTAGGATTAACCATCCTAGTCCAATAATCTCTCCATTTTTTATTTTGACAACTTAGATTGATCCTAAGGGAAAATAATGCAGAAATGTGAAGTTGGAGTGATAAATTATTCAAATGTATACTTAGAAATTTTAGAAAGTTTTTCTAAGTATGACTATAAGACCAAAATTCTAAGTATGATGCTTTTATGCTTCTATGTCCTTATGCTCCTATGCTTACCCTCAACTAATGCTATTATTTTCTTTCCCTCTTTGATTCATTCTAGTTTCAATCTCTCCCCCTTTGGAAAGATAAAAAAAAGGATAGAAGGGAAAAAGATCAATTGCATAAGTAAGCAATTAAACATAAAGGGCAGATGCATAAACAAATGAACTAAAGCAAACACATAACACAAAATTTCAGCAAAGAAATAACTTATATATATATAAACTTAGAAACGAGTTTTGTGGGATCACATTTTTTTGTAAAAAAAAAAAAAACAACAAAATAGATCCTAAACTAGAAGTAGGAGAATCATCTCTAGAAAGGTCTTCATCTTCACCTTTAGCCTCATCTCCACCCTCTACTTCATCATTGCCTTCTTCATCTTGAGTATCATCAAACTCTGCGAAGTTTGAAAGATGGTAAGGAGGGACTCCCAACTTCTCTTGAAAATCGATCATATCACTATGAAGATGAGAGAGGAACAAAAATCTCCTTTTCATCATCCTCATCAACTTGTCAAACTTGTTGTTGATGGTTGCAAGGGAGAGTTTAGCCTTAGGCTTAGGTTGAGGAGGGATGATGCCTTCGAATCCCTCTGGTCGAGTTTCACCCTGTCTTTGAGCTAGGTCGCGGTTGTGAATTACAGACCACTGACTGTGAATTTGGATGAACTTTGCCTTCTTGAAGATTATGAACTCCATCCAACTTCCACTTGAAAATCTATCTTAAATCTACAAAACAACACTTAATTGAAACATTAGGATTGATCAATCTCCTTTGTCAAGATTAAAAGAGGTCCAAGACTTAGGATTAATCATCCTAGTCTAACATTCTGCTTAGATTCCAACTTCCCTTAAATTCTTAGATTTCTTCACCAATATGACTAGACGCGTAGGTTGATTATAGATAGATCTCCCTAATGATAATCTTAATCTACTCTTTTTCTATTAGCCTTTCCCTAACCTCAACAACCATCTTCTTCCATCTTTTAAGGTAGTCCCTGAATCCTTTTTCACTATTATATTTTAAGGCTTTTAAGTTTAGACAGTAAATTGTAACTCTAAGTTATAAGCGCATTGTTCTTAAAAATTTCTTGACAACTCTTTCCAATCTTCTCTTGTTGCCTTAAGTTACATAAAATACTAGGTCTTGAATGATCCTTCTATTGACAACTCAAACAAGTCTAACATAATCTCAAGTGGAACCCTCGGTACTCTTATACTGAGAATATAAAATCAAATATGTTTCTTGGGTTCACGTTTCCCAATTAACTTAGGAATCTCAAGCATGCAAAAGATAGTAGAAAGTTTATTTACTTTTTAGGCTAGAAGGTCTTTAATATATGCCCTTTTTCATAGCCTTTTTAAGTCTAACACTTCTAAATCTTTTTAAGTTGCTTAGTGGAGTTCTCTATCTTGGCAACATCCTCATTACCTTCTCCATCATTTTATAGTGCCAAAATAATAGCAACCCCATCTTTTGCTAGCCTTTTATTTGTGGTAATCTTTTCTCCTAAATAAATCATCATCTATTACCACTGAGTGGATCTTTTCCCTTATTAGTCTTACTTGAAGATGCCTTATTCTTCATTGCTAAGATTTCATTTAGACACTTATGACCTTTTTTCAAGACATGGTCTTTCATCATTTAATTAAATTCTATGTTCATTTTTGTCATTAATTTAGCTTGAGTTGTCTAATTGATTTATGCCATGATGGCTATCAATTTAGTGCTTTCTATTAGGCTTATGGTCTTGCTTTTTCTAGATAGCTTCTTCCCTTTCCTCTTATAGGAAGGTTTAGATAGAGATATGATGTCCACAAAACAAAAGTTATCAGAATGATCCATGAATGAATAAAATATGAGTGTGTATGCATGAGATACAATGTGTCATTCACTCATAGGCATATTTCCTTTCAAACTTATTAGTGTCACACTGTGATATGGTGGCTATTTCCTATGAATGGTTCATTCATCTACCATTAGGGGATAGTGAATACATGTGATCCTTAAACCAGGTAAGGTAAAAATCCTATAGAGCATAATATATTTCTATACAAAGTAGAGAGTGGGATATGCATAAAATTTACATGAAGTGTTTTCTCTATGTAGCAGAAAATGGGATGTCCATGAATATTTACATAAATACTTAATAAGGGGAGTGAGGTAAATATTTACATTAGAGGTCATTTACATTTTCTTTTTTTTTTTTTTTTTTGCTTTCTAAAGGCTATCATCATTTGGATAAATGTAAGAAGATAGGTATCCCATTTTATGGGTAAATATTCTAGGGTTGTTATATATGGTTCCTACAAACTTAGGAATGGCTATCATATACTCCATTTAACATACCCAAAGGTACTTGGCTTGCGAGTAATAGGCCGTATGTATAATGTAACATTAGCTTATAAGAATTACCTAAACGTATCTTTGACATACTCGAAGGTTTTTGGCTTATCATATATCCCATTTGACATACCCCATTTAACACATACCCTATTTAACATACCACATTTGACAAACCTAAAGGTACTTGTATAATTCCATACCCATTTGACATACCTAAAGACACTTGTATAATTCCATATACCTCATTTGACATATCCAAATCTTTAAATAGTGATATTAAGAGTCTTAAAGTTTGGTGTTTAAGCTAACTTTTCTTTTAAGTGCTTATGAGAGTTGTTCTTTTAAAAGAGAAGAAGATTGTTTTGCTTCATCAACAACACCAAACTTCAGCTCACTTAAGCAAGATTAAGAGGTAAATATCTCATTCGTAAAAAAGTTTAAATGTGAAAGTATTCCTATTTACATTGATTGTAATTCTTATGTAAGGAACTATTGGGTTGAAGACAAAACCTTTAAATCATTTCTTTATGAAGGTTTAAGATAGTGCCTACATACTATCTTGGGATAAGGCTTACATCAATGCTTATAAATTATTTGCTAAAGACATTAAGGTAGTGCATGAAAATTCACTTTGTGAGGGCTTGAGTGGTGTCTATGTATATTCATTTGTTTTAAGGTTTTTAATAGCACTTGCAAACTATTAATTGATGAAAATATCTAGTGGATCTAAAGGCAAGTGCATAAGCTTGATTTGAGCCAAAGCTTTATAGATTTTTGTGTCCTTTTGTGATTTTTTCTCTTTATACTTTTTTTAAAAAAGGCTTAAACTTGTCATTGTCCTATCAACCCCACTTCTAAAACATCTTGGGACAACAAGGCACACAAGATTTATTGAAGTTTGATAAACTTACATAATCTACCTAAATATCCATTTAGACCTTTACTTCTCATTTCCAAACTTGAAGACAACTTTTGCTTTTACAATGTAAGGAAGAACCTCTCTTTCTATAAGGGCAAGGGAAACCTTCTATAATAATCTCTTTTTATAGGCTTAAAAGATTAAAAACTCACAATGATGCATTTGTGGGTCAAACACCAACCTAATTTAACCCGTATAATAATTACCTAAAAGGTCTAAAGCCTCTCAAATGTTCAATAAGATACAATGAATGCTTACTCTTAAATTACAAAGCTTCACATAAGCATTTCATTACTTAAATTACAATTATAACTCTTTAAGCCCTTATGCAAAGTTTTTAAACAAATCCTAGGGCTTTTATATATTTTTTGAACACATTTATCTATATGGAGATCTTTACATAAGGCAAAAGGTCAAAAACTAGTTATTACTGTCAAAGATCTTTTTTAAAAAAAGGCTTACCAAACTAGTATTGGGCAGTCAATAGTCCTTCAAAAATTTTCATTTCCTATTGGATTCTCTTTTCTTCATTCAATATTTGTTAGCCTCTTTAATGGTTTGTTTTTTTTATTTTCAATAGGCCATTGAAATTTTTTTGTGAGTATGAATTTTCTTCATGAACATCTAGATTTTGGCCCTTTTTTTTTCCAATTTTTATATGCATTAAGAATATTCAACAAGTTAATAGTTTTAAGTTATTGAACTCTTCCACGAACCATTGGCTACTTCATAGAAACTTCATTCTTTTTTATGGTCATGTATGAAAGCCCTAAGGGGGAGGTGAATAGGGTATGGAAAAAATGTGGAATTTGAAATTTGATGCTTAATCACACACAAAAAAGGAAGGAAATAAAAATTGAGTATGGCACAATAATTTATTAAAGTTTGGGAATAATAATCCTTATGTCTTCTTCTCTAGTATGCCCATTAGAACCTTTCCATTATCTTTGAAGGCTAAGATACAACATATATTTTTTATGGCTAAGGATGAACATTCACACTCTTTTTATCAAGCTCAAGAGAGAAACCTAACTAATACTTTTTTTAGCTCAAAACTAACCTAACTAAAATAGTTTTCGGGCACTACCTTAAGCTTTTTTTAACTTATTTGAGATACAAGTTAAACCTTTCACAATTAAGAATTTATAAAACTAAATCTCAAACTAACCAATAGTGATCTTCACACAAGATATATTAATAATGCTTAAAGAATATTAATCATCAATCACTCACCCTAACCTTTTATAAGTATGAAACTAAATAGATGAATAAAGGAAGGGAAGAAACACTTCAAGCCTTAAATGCTTTATGGACCTTATTTTTAGCACTTATGATATGTTAGTAACCTTTAAAAGTCACATTAGAATCCCTTAGTGCATTTGAATGATTAAAAATGCTCCAAACACAAAAATGGTCGATACTAGCCATTTTCAGAAAAAATTAGCCATCACAGCCTATCAATGGTTATTGATTATGTCCCATGATTGTTGAGATTCTAACTTCTTTGTCTAATGATCATTGATTGTTCATAATTATTGGATCCATTTGACAACACTTATTAGATTTTTGCTACGGGTGTTATTGATGTCCACAAATTAAACAAATTAGTTGGGGTGCTTCTTAAAGGTTTTTTAACTGATTATTGGACTCCTCATGCCTATTGAGTACTTTCATGCCTATTGATGTACTTTCCATGATCATTAGAGACTTAAATTTCTCTCTCTTCTCATATCTACCTATGTACCAAATGCATTTAGCCTTATTCTAATGGTCATCTCTCATAAACATGTTCTTCAATTTTCTTCGATATAACTAGCATATAAACACTTAGAAGAGATGTCAATATTTTGTCATATTCAAAACAATAAAAACTAGTTGCATTGAAGCCTTAGGGTCAACATTCTTCATCTTTTTTAATGATGACAAAACATTGATTCTAAAGACATAACAACAAATATAGCATCAAATACTTCTCCTTCTTTATAGTAACCATACAAAAATGGTTTAAGAATTAAACATTAATTCTCTCTTTCTAAAATAACCTAATCTCCCCCTTAAAAAAATAATATATATAGAATTTTAAGACTTGGGGGGGGGGGGGGCAACATTTAGGCTAAGCAATTAAAATAACATACATCTCCCCTTAAGTTTATGCATAAAAAAGTAAAAACATAGGGGTGGGGATAATTTATCAATATACCAAGTAAGCATGTATCCCAATTTCTCATTCTTCATTCGCCCCTATTTGAGTATTTTACCAAATTGAGCTCCATGGTGAATGATTTTTCACTAACAATCAAGTGTTTTTAGGTACCCATATTTCTTAGGTTCTTAGTGTACAACATCATATGTAGATGATCTATCCTAACATAGAAAAAGTACACCTTATGACTATATAGACCACAATAATAAAAATTTCCATCAAATCTTCTATATCTATATATGGATGTATGATCATTGTTCTATCATGTGACCTATATGTGCATGTACATGGACATTACTGGCTTGAGGTCTATATATAAAGGAATGATTAACCTTTTCCTTTTGCAACCATGTGGATTCTTATGCATTTGGATTAGCTCTTAGCTTTTGTGTTTATGTATATGTGAGATTAATCTTCTATGAGGCATTATGTGTACTAGCACTTTGAGCATTAGGTGTTCTACTATGCTTAACCTTTACATGACCCATGAATGAAAGAGTCGAAATAAAGGTAGATGCATGAGTGAAACCTATTACATATTTAACTAAAAGATACTTAGAGGCTTCCACATTTCTATTAAATTTCTCCTTTTTTTGATATACTTTCCTTTAAGCTCAATTTTTCGTTCTTTAAATTTTTAGCCTTTTTTTAGCAAAACTTCAAAATTTTTCAATGAATTTGGAAAATCAACTTTTTTTTTTTTATCAAGTATGAAAAAGGAGTTTTCTAATTTAGAAATTCTACCTTTGAGCTTAGAAGTGGAAATTTTCAAGGACTCATTTTTATAGAAATCTTCAAACAATCTTTAGTTATATGTGCAATAAACTCATAGAATTAATCACATAATATAGAGTCAAATAGGTTAACTGCATTATTGTCATTTTTTCACTCTCATCTTTTTGCATTTGATTAATAATTATGAAGCATGAGTTAATCCTCTCTTTCATTAAGCTTCCTTCTTTTTCCTATGAGCTTGAGTCATCCCAAGTTATGGCTTTCAGCGCTTTCTTATGGTTCTTTTTGGATGGTGACTTCTCCTACTTCTTCTTATAGAGGCAACCCATTTTTAAATGTCTAGCTTTATTACACCTATAGCATAATAGTTGGTTACC
Source organism: Omphalea diandra (assembly GCA_949677035.1). NCBI lineage: Eukaryota > Viridiplantae > Streptophyta > Magnoliopsida > Malpighiales > Euphorbiaceae > Omphalea > Omphalea diandra. The sequence continues at coordinate 7,780 of CATIWR010148274.1, forward strand.
CTCTTAAGAAGCTACCTTCTTGAAGCTTTTTGAATATTTGCCCTTCTTATCATTAATGAGGAACTTATGAATTTACTCTATGATAAGGTCGTCCTCATTTTCTTTGCTTAAAGAGCTATTATTTTCACTAGATAAAAAGGATGAGGAAGAATAAGAAGAGGAAGATTCTTTATTTGCTTGCTTTGCTTTGAAAGCAACATTCCTCCTCTTTATGCCTTTATCACCATTAGGCCGCTCCCATGTGATTTCAAGAGCTAGTTGCTTCCTAATAAATTCATCAAGAGATAGAGCTTTCATTTTATGAGCTTCGTTTATGGCAATTTTTTTTGCTTCCCATTTGTCTTTAGAAAGTGTTTTAAGAATCTCGGTCACCTTATCATTATTAGAATATAAATTACCCAATACCTTTAAGGACCCCATTATGTTGATGAAGTGGTTATACCTATTAGTAATGGTCTCATAAGGCTTGCACACAAAGTTCTCATATTTATAAGTATGAATTTGCCTCTTTTTCTTCTTCACATCACTAGTGCCTTTATTTTAGGCTTGGAGATGTCCTAAATTTCTTAGGTGGATGTGCACATTTGCAATTTTGCATATTGGGACTCATGAATGACATAAAATATAACATACACAACTCTTATATTGAGGTTGCCCTTCTTTTCCTCATTTGTCCTTTCATTTTTCAATTTAGGCACTAAGACTTCAACTACATTCTTTATGAGTACTTTCATCCTGCTTCAACTATGTCCCATAAATCAATTATTTCACTATTAAGGAAGATCTCTATTTGATTATTCTAGTGTGGATGATTTATACCATTGAAGAAGAGGAAGTTTTAAGATTGATTGAGCTTCTTCTAGAATGCCCTGACCTTCACTCTTTACAATTATGTCTTGAGAAAAGCTTGGCTTTAATACCTATTAATGGTCTTGTATGAAGCCTTATAGGGGATGAATAGGGCTATAAAAAATAATGTTAAATTTGAACTTTAATACTTAATCTTACATAAAGAAAAGCGAAAGAGATAGTGAAAGTGACACTAAAATGTATAGAGGTTTAGGAATAATCCTCCCTACATCATCTTCTCAAGTATGCCCACTAAAGCCTTTCCACTATCTTTTGAAGACTGAGATACAACCTATCCTTTGATGGCCAAGTATGAACTTTTACATTATCTTTTTATTAGCCTCATGAGAGAAACCTAACCATTACTTTATCAAAGGCAACACTAATTTAACTAAGATAGTTTTTGGGTACTACCTCAACCTTTTCTAACTTGTTCAAGGTACAAGTTAAATGTTTCATAATTAAGAATTTATAGAAGTAAAACCCAAACTAACTAATGGAAATCCTCACACAAGGTATACAAATAGTGCTCAAGAAGATTACTCATTAATCACTCACTTTAACCATTTGTTAGTATGAAACCCAGTAGATGAACAAAGGAAATGAGGAAAGACTTCAAGCCTTAAATGTTTGATGAAACTTGTTTCTAGCCCTTGTGATATGTTAGGCAACTTCAAAGATCATATTAGATGCCCTTAAATAGCCCAAGGGGCATTTGAATGATTAAAAACACTCCTAATATAAAACTCATTTTCAAAAAAAACTAACCATTACAGCCTATCCATAGTCATTGATTTTGTCCCATGATTATTGAGATTCTAACATCTCTTTTTCAATGATCATTGATTATTCATAACACCCATTGAATCCATTTGACATTGGAGTTTTGCCACGATCATTGTCGATGTCCAAAATCAAACAGACTAGTTGACGTACTTTCTAAAGGTTTTTTGAATGGCTATTGGGCTCCTCCAAAGTCCATTAAGTACTTCCACATTTATTGGTGTACCTTCTATGATCATTGAAGACTTCAATCTTATCTTTCACTCCTCATCTCTACCCATGCATCAAATGCCTTCAGCCTTCTTCTAAAAGTCATCTCCCATGAATATTCTCTTCTATTTTTCTTGGATTTAACTAACATGCAAACACAAGAAATATTAAAAGTTCTCAATATTTTTCCATATTCAAATTAATGAAACCAATAGTATTGAAGCGTTGAAGTCAACATTTTTTTCTTTTTCTTCCACAGGTGTGGCCTACTAGAATTTTCCATAATCATTGAATTTAAGTTTATAACTTCTTCTTACATTTAATTTTTTTTTTCCTTCTTTTTCTTCATCCCTATCTTAAATGGTTTTTTTTAATATAGTTTTTGACTTCTGCTTAAAGAGCTGCATACTTTGAAAATTTAGCCAAATTAATAGCTCTTTATGGCTTTTCTCTTATACAATGTTAAGTTATTATACTTGTGATGCCTTTGCTTCTCCCTTGGAAGCTTTTGACATTTTCTCTTAAAATCTTCAAGACTTGTTGGAGTCAACATTATCCTGCAATCTTATCAATCTTAAGGGCTTTAAACCTTGAATCAAAACAAAAACATCTAAATACAAAATACAGAACTTCTCAAAGTTTTACTATCATTTAAAACACTATTTAAATACATGATTAAAGAAATGTCTTATTATATCCTTAGGATCATATGATCAATAACAAGATTGAAATTTTGATATATAAATATTAATATGTTTAAAATATATTATAATAAATTATAATATTTTTTATTTCACAATAAATTTTATTATCATATATTTTTTTTATTTTACATTAAATTTTTTAATCCTTTTAAACTCAATCTCATGTTGTTTCATAATAATATTTTTGTTACTATTGGAATATATTAAAATTACTCACTTAATTACTGAATAACAAAAAGTAAAATTTTCTTGTCCCACTTTTTCATAAATATTATTATCATTTATCTATTTTTAAAAATAATAAAGAAAAGAGGTGTGTGTGTATATATATATATATATATATATATATATATATATATATATATATATATATATATATATATATATATAAAGTCAAGACAAAATGCTTACATGGCGAAATTTTTTTAAGTTTGGCTATATATGTTGATATGACAAAGCATTGTTTAACTTTTCACGTATATGTACATGAACTTACAATAAATATAAAAATTAATATTAACCTTCAATATATTTGTATCTATTATTTTAATTTAATATTTATTAATTTTTAAATTCATGTACATGTATTGCAAGTATTTCATTAATAATTTACTTTTTATTCTTTTTAAATATTTTTGAATGTATTCACTATTTATTATTTTATTATTAAAAATAATTAAATTACACATTTTTATAGTTATATTATCTATTTCATTTTTATTAAAAATATTTTATTAGTAATCACAAATTAAGAATTTACTAATATATTAAAATTTTAATTAAATATTTATTATCTATTTCATTATGTGGCCATACTTTTCTTTACGTGTTAATAAAAAGAGACCCAGTTGCAAATTCTTTTTGTCGTTTTTAGAACACCTGTCAAACTCTCATGTAAGGTTTTTTTTATTTTAATATCATTCAAAATTTAAAAATAGCTTCAATTAGCATGAAATGCAAAATACCAATTAGTTAACTTAGTAAATTTAAATATTTTCAGCTCAAGCTATTATGGCAAACACCTTTCATCGTCGTTTTTCAGCATTAATATGATTTTTATTTGATGTAGAGTAGCTAATGAATGTGACTGATAATCGACAGCGATCAAAGATAATTGGTAACAAATAGTGATAGTTGTTTTATAAATTATATTTAATAATTACTATTATTTCATAAAATGATTAATAAATATTTATTATTAATATTTAATATATTAAATTAATAATAAAAATAATATGTTTTTCATGTATGCTCAAAATATGATTTCAAAACTTAAATACTATAATTATTAATTTATATTTATAAAATCTTAATAATTATTTTTTAATAATATTAATCACTCTTTGAAAAAAATCACTATTTTTTTTTAAACTGCATTAAAAATTATATCTAATTTTATTAATTATAATCAATCTTCTTAATTTTCTTTATTAATTATTAAATTAATAAAATATATTTATTTTTATTAAATATAATTAATAATATAAAAGAAAAAATACATTATAAATATGAGTTCACAAAACATTAAATATATTTTTGTAATCAATGTAAAAACAGCAAGTGAGTATTTTTTGAAAATAGTAGTAGTACATAACTGGCGACAAACATCTCTAGAAACTACGACGTTTTTATCGTGGCCATTAATGCGAATGCTGCCATACCGTACGAACTTGGTTTTAGAGAGGAATCATACGAAGTTTTTGGCATAAAATATAGCATATGACGAAGAATGTGAAACAAAAATAACAGAACATGCAGCAATGAGGAAAAGGATATCAAAATATTTCTCACCCAAAACGATCTACAACAACTTATTCTCACGTCTTAGACTTCATTCCACAATTAACACATTTAATAAGAACATAAACACAATTTTGACAATTTTAAAGCTGGTAACAAGAAAGTAGTGCTACACACCAGAAACATAAACATGCAAATATGAGGGAAGGATAGTAGCAAACCCTCACATTCTGAATCAATCTCCAATAAAATGCCTCCTGCAACAAGTTATCAATAATCTTCACCTTCATCTTCTTCATCTCCACCTTCAGCACCAACTTCCTCGTAATCTTTCTCAAGGGCAGCCAGATCTTCGCGAGCTTCCGAGAACTCTCCTTCTTCCATACCTTCGCCAACATACCAGTGAACAAATGCCCTCTTGGCATACATGAGATCAAATTTGTGGTCAATGCGTGAGAACACCTCAGCAACAGCTGTGTTGTTGCTGATCATGCAAACAGCACGTTGCACCTTGGCAAGATCTCCTCCAGGTACTACTGTTGGAGGCTGATAATTAATACCACATTTGAATCCAGTTGGGCACCTGGGGAGTTCAAATTCAAAGCGTCATTAGTTTGTCGGCAATTGAGAAGTTTCTTTGCATGCATTTTTTTTCCTTACCAGTCAACAAACTGAACAGTCCTTTTAGTTTTAATGGTAGCAACAGCAGCATTGACATCCTTGGGGACAACATCCCCTCGGTACATCAAACAGCAGGCCATATATTTCCCATGTCTAGGATCACACTTAGCCATCATACTTGAAGGCTCAAAAACAGCATTTGTGATTTCAGGGACTGATAACTGCTCATGGTAAGCCTTTTCAGCGGAGATGACCGGAGCATACGAAGAAAGCATGAAATGGATACGAGGATATGGTACAAGGTTTGTCTGAAATTCTGTAACATCTACATTAATGGCTCCATCAAACCTTAATGAAGTTGTCAAAGATGATATAATTTGAGATATCAATCGATTCAAATTTGTGTAAGTTGGTCTTTCAATATCTAGGGATCTTCGACAAATGTCATATATAGCTTCATTGTCCAGAAGCACAGCCACATCTGTATGCTCGAGAAGGGAATGAGTAGAAAGTACACTATTATAAGGCTCCACAACTGCCGTCGAAACCTGCAATCAAACAGAGGTGGGCTATTGCTGAGTCCAAACATCCAATTTTCTCTTTCAAAAAAAATTTATGTGTGTGTGTGTGTGTGTGTAGTGTCAGAATTAAAATGTCAAATTTGAAATAAGAAGGTATATCCAACTTTAACTAAACAGAACAGTCTTCATTATAAAAAGCAAGCATATCCATATACAATAGACGACACCAACAAATACTTCTGATATTTTCTGTAAAAATTCATATAATCAATGCCTCAGTGACAAATCCACTTAAAAAAGAACAAATTCAGTCCAGAGCATTACTGAATCTAAACACCAAATGCTCTGTATTATAAGTACCTGAGGAGAAGGATAAATGGTGAAACCAAGCTTTGACTTCTTCCCATAATCTACAGATAAGCGTTCTAACAAGAGAGACCCCAGACCAGACCCAGTTCCACCACCAACAGCACTAAACACCAAAAACCCCTGTAAGCCAGTACAGTTATCAGCCAATTTCCTTACTCGATCAAGGCAGAGATCCACGATTTCCTTCCCAACTACAGGCCACGACCATATCAGCATAGTCCAAACAAATACAACGGCATCAACATAGAAGTAGAATATAAACATTTTGGAAGAAATATTATCACCTGTATAATGGCCTCTAGCAAAATTATTAGCAGCATCCTCCTTGCCAGAAATAAGCTGCTCAGGGTGGAAAAGTTGCCTGTAGGGCCCAGTCCTAACTTCATCAATGACAGTTGGTTCCAAGTCAACAAAAACAGCTCTTGGCACGTGCTTGCCAGAACCAGTCTCACTGAAGAAGGTATTGAAAGCATCATGTGCAACACCCACTGAAGGGTCACTGCACAACAAATCAATATTCATGATAGGCACACAAACTCAAACTCACCAATCATAAACATAAATGTATGAATTTTGATTCATCCCAAAGAAGAGACACATAACATGAGTTTCTAAATTGTGTTCACCAGCATCAGGTAATCAAATCTAAGAACTTACAGCACAGGCGGGGACAAAAAACTCAAGGCTTAAATACGAAAAGCGAACATATAAATTAATAAATGAGAGAAATAAATGGGAGAAGAGATCAGAACCCAACAATCACACAAATATCACAAAGTAATGCCCCATATATTGAACAGAAAAGTTCGATAAAAAAGTGTACCCATGATTAAGCACAAAAAAAGTTTCAAAAATTGTCATTAGGAGTAAAAGGGCAATTAAGTAAGAACCTGGGCATCATCCCATCAGGGCGGATGTCATGCTCCAGACAGTAAAGCTCCCAGCAGGCGTTTCCTACCTGAATTCCTGCTTGTCCAATGTGTATGCTTATTATTTCTCTCATCTTTTAATATCCTCTTCTCTCCTCCTCCTTCTTCCGATAGATCTTCCTTTTTATGTGTAGTAAAACAAATGATGAACAAATATGCTAAAGAACAGATATTTTATTGTCTCTTTCTATCACAGCTTTTCTTCTTTTCTTGATTGGAAACCAAAGACAAGAGATGAATGTGATTTGATAAATTATTTGGAATCCGCCTGTGTGTGGAGTCCAACAAGCCGATCAAAGCCAGCATTCATTGGGTCCCGCATTTCCTTGCCGTCATTTAATGAGACCATTTTAGCCCCTACATCGCCTGGAACTGATTTAAGCTTTCTAGGGGTAGAAGGGATAAATTATTCAGGGGAGGGTGCGAGATGTCAACCTTTATATAAGTTTGGAAAACACTGTAATCAGATCCTCCACATAATAAAATAGCATAAATACTAAATTGGTCTTTAATTATTTAATAATATTTAATCACAATAAAATCAATTGGCTGATTTAATAAAATTTTTATTTTAAATAAATGAAAAAGTTAAAAAAAGTTTTAGACTTTCAAAAAAATTTTATTTACATTTTAAATAAAAATATTCATTTTCACCTATAGTCCCCGACAAGACATATTTTTCCAAATTGAAGATTTGTTGATATAGCATCCTAATTTAATATTTATTGATATGATCATTCATATCATGTAATCCACTAAATCAAACTTAGGGCAAATCACAAAAAAATTTTAGACTTTCAAAAAATTTACATTCATATGTTGAACAATTTTTTTATTTTAAATATATAAATTTTATTTTAATTTCAAGTTTAACCTCGGACATGATATGTATTTCTTCAAACGATACATTTCGTTAGCTTGACCCTTCATAGTGGATGACCTAGTTGACCAAATTTACTTTGTTAGACAAATATTTCCATACAATCACCCTCAATATAGCTATGTTAATAATTTTAATTTTTAAATAAAAATATTACTTTAATTTTAAAAAATTATCTCTAAATACTATAGATTCTTTTTAAACGAATAAAAAAATTATCTCTAAAAACCATATTATTTTTCTCAATATTTTTAAAATCGGACTGAAGATTAAACTGGTTAGCTTACCAAAATTTAAAATTAAGATAAAAGTTCATGTATTTCAAAATAAAAAAAAATTTTCAAGATATAACTGAAAATTTTTTGAAAGTCTTAGATTTTTTTATTTATCTTAAATTTGGTCAAGTGGATGATATCATGTGGATAACCATGTCAGTAAATCTTAGGTTCAAGTATGACATGGATGGTCACGTCAGTAAATCTTAGGTTTGGAGAAGCATATGCCTTGTCTAAGACTACACTTGAAATTAAAATAAAAGTTCATCTATTTAAAAAGAAAATTTTTTTCAATATATAAATAAAAATTTTGAAAGTCCAAGATTTTTTTTTTCATAATTTTTCCTTAATTTATGTAAAGATAAATCTTCATTGAGAATCATCATGAACAACATGCATTGAACACAAGTGTCAATTGCAACTTCAATAAATCTTTATCTGTAATTACATATGGCTATAAGTCGGAAAATGAGAAACTCTAAGTTAAAAAATAACATAATAAAGTTTAATTGCATTAGTTTTATTTATTATAGGAGTCTCTAAGTTGAATAAAGAATCTAGTGAAGAAGCTAGGTTCACATATATTTATATTACTATTTTTCTTTAATTAGATTAAGGGTGGTTTTTATTATTATTTAAGGGATTTAGGGTTTTGTATAGAGTTAACATGTTGAAACATGGGAACATATGGGTTATTGAAAATGCACACATGATAAGTTTAAGATGGGGTAATATTATTGAATGTAGCTAACTATATAATCCAAATATTACTATAAGTCACTTGCCTCAATCTCTAAAGCGAATTGTGTATTTTTAATTATTACAGAACTTTTAAAAGTTTTAAATTTTATGCTTGAGTGTTTATGTTTATATATCTATACCTTATTTTACATAAAGGTATTACCGACTCCTAAAAATGATTTTAAAGATAAAGATAAACCATACCTTAAGGACCTTGAGAGAAGCCAAATGCTAAAAAGTATATAGAGGGAGAATTTTTGACTTTTGTGAGCACCTTGGCGTTTTGCAATTATGTTCGAATAAACAGAATCTTGCTTGCTACTCTTAACCTTTTATTGACCATCAAAAGGTTAAAGAGGACACAGGATCACACTTTGGTTCAACCTTAAGAATTGGCATGTGTAGAATTATCAAGAGATCTGAAGTATGGGCTTCTCAACAGTTTAAAGCCCATGACAAGATATAACTAGTAATCGGAGGACCTTAGTGTGGTAATACTTTGGTGATACCCAAAATAGAATGGAGTCCCCACTCAACTTTAGTTAAGATAAAATTTTGCATAAGGGTTTTAGTCAAAATATGTCTTTTAGAAGACCCAACCCATTTTCATCTCATCATAGATTCAAGTTTGGGAGTTATATGTGATATAAAGAAGGTGTGAGGCATCAAAAGAACGTGTGTGATGTGAGCATGTGGTCATGTTGTCCAATTGGTGAATGGCATATGCATACACCAAGACTAATATATAATGGATACAGATAATGGATAAAATGGCATATTGTGAAACAAAACCTATAATGGGTAATGAATTAAAAGTAAGGGGATCAAGGAGTCATGGGTTATTACAACCTTTTCGAATCACTTTCTAACATAATAAGTATCATAAACATATGGATAGGCATGTATAATAAAGTAAAACAAATGCAAAGAAATGATGACCACAATATACCCTGAGATAAGTTACTAGCATAAACCAACAATAATGAGGATCATAGGTTCATAGGTTTTTATAGCCTTTCCCAATCATTTTTCCATAAACATAAATAGCTAAAAAATGAACACAAAGTAAGGTAACAAAGAACTAAATAATGATGTTATGAACAATAATGTGGTATGTACAAACCACTATATTATTTGTATAAACCATTGAAAGGTTTATACAGATGGCTGGAACTCCTAAAATTGTCTTTAAAAGGCATTGAATACCAATCTCAAGAAATAAAAACTAATAAATAAAAGACATTAGAAAGGCGTAGGGGTTGACTTTTATCTTTAAAGATACCTTTTGGTTTCTTCTCAAGAAAATGAAAGTTGTAATGGAAAAAAAGGGGGCTCTGTTTGGTGTGTCCTTTAGGTGTTTATGAAAGATGAAGTATTTTCTATGTTTAGGATTTAATGAGTGTTAATTCTAGCAAAGTAACCTTAAGAAAAATAGCCTTCCCTCCCTTATTTATTTGAGGGGGTATTTATAAAGAGGGAAATGGGGTGCATCTATATTATATGAACAGGGTGTATCTGGTCCTCCTATTCACCTTATAAATGGATGAGATCTACAAATATTTTATAATTAAGATTTTAAGTTAGTTATATAGCCAAAAGAGTATTTGTGCATCCAACTACTTAATTGTATAGCCTAGTATGGAGACTAGGCTGTAATTCTAAAATGTTTCCTTGCTTTTAGACATTTGTGAGATGGTTGTATAACCATGTAAGTTAGTATATAACCATCCACTAAAAGGCCAAAAAGGATGGGTTTTTTTATTAGATGTTTTGTGGAGTGTGGTTGTCTTAAAGGTTTTTCAAGTTTTGCTCCTCTTTATGTATTATTACCTCCCTCCTCTCAAGATGAAATAACATAATTCTCATTGTTAAGCTTATGTCTCAATAATTCTAAACTCTAGTGCTTATAGCTTGTCTTTTGCTTTGTGGGCTTAGAAAATGACATTTTAATGAAATAACCATTGCATAAGGCACATCAAAGCATTCAACATACGTGCAAATATTAGAAAAAATGATGCATAAGGATAAGACTTTGTTTAGATGCTTTTAGTTCACATTAGGGGCTTTTGGATGTGGGGCACCCCTTACTTATTCAATCTTTTCAAATGTAAGTCCATTCATTCATTTAGTATTATTGTAACGTAAGCTAACTCATCCATCTTATTCCTTTAAATGTGAGACACCCATGCATCCTTTATCATTGAATGTGTGCTAACTCATCCATCTTGTTCTTTTAAATGTGATAAACCCATTTATCCTTTATCATCGAATGTGAGCTAGCCCCCTCTTATTCTCTTATGTTCCTTCAAATGTGAGACACTTATCTCTTTATCATCAAACATAAGATAACTCATTTGTCCTATTCCTTTGAACATGAGATATTTATCCATCCTCTATCATCAAATACAAGCTAATTCATCCATCTTTTTTCCTTTGAATGTGAGATACTTATCTATCTTTTATCATTGAGAATAAGCTAACTCAACTATCTTGTTCCTTTGAATACATAATGCCCACCTATCTTTTATCATTGAATATAAGCTAAATCATCGATATTATTCCTTATCTTTGGTTTATTTATGGTTTCATTTCATGCTTAGTTCTGATGATGCTTTGCCCTCAGGCATCCTTTTGATTTGTTTTTTGGGCATTGATATTCTTTTCCTTATTACTCTCTCGGTTGACCTCGTTTTGAAATTTGCCTGTTCCTTTTTCTTCTTTTCTTCTCCTTTCTTCTCTTTTTATTCTTTTCCTTTTTCTTTCTTTTCTCTTTTCTTTTCTTTTCTTTCCTTTCCCTGTTTCCTTTTCATTTCTTTTTTTCTTTCTTTTTCCTTTCTTTTCTTTTTCTTTTTTTCCCTTTTTTTCTTTTGTTTTCTTTCCTTGTCTTTTCCTTTCTTTTCTTTTCTTTTCTTCTTTGCCTTTTTTTTGTTATGTTTTAATGGTCTATATAGATGAAGCAATTATTTATATAGATATTTAAATAAAAACATGAAAGGCAATATGCAAACAACTGCTTAAAAACACGAAAGAGCTTTTAGTTATTTGTATAGATAAGTTCATCATCTATACAAATAATTATCAAATATATAACCCTTTGATTTGCTATCCTTGTTCATTCTACACCAAATTCTCAAAATCACCTTTTCCTTTTTCTATTAAATTTTCCAACATCCTTCCTTATCTTTTTTAGGTTTGTGATCATCCTGCATGATGCTGCTCTCATTGCTAGAGTTCTCGATGTTTCTGGCGTTACTTCTATCATAGAGTATTTGCCTATTGATGTCTTAAAGGCACTAATAACTAGGCACAAATTTGATTTCACATCACCCTGTGACTTTGTACAACCTAAGACTTAAAGGTCTAGAATTGAACACCCTTATTCCATTAGTGTGTGATCCTTCTTCTCATTTGTTTAGAGCCATGTCAAGCAAGGTATGACTTGTATCATTTGCTTTTCTTCATTTCTTTCTTTTTTGCTATTAGTTCTTACATGCAAATTTCATCAATTATGTATATTAAGATTTTTTTTAACTTATGATATTAATCTTTGATGCTTATGATTGCTTTCTTTGGGACTCGACCATCTTATTTTATTCTATTAGATCTTTACTAAATATTGGTTAGTGTATCATTTATTTTCTAGTATTGATACATTATTTGGGATTCTTTTGAGGTGAATGATTGTACATATTGTCATTTATATTTATATTCCTTTTGTTGTTCATGTGATTATTCTATGCTTGTGGTTGCTACTAGTTACGATGGTGAAAGGTTGTTAAACCTTACTGTATCGACTACTTTCTTCATTGTCTCAGCTTGTTGCTATTGTAATGGTTTTAATAACCCTTTTTCATATGGATTGTTCATCCTTTTTATCCTATCTTTCTTTTTCTTCTTCTTCCTTTTTTTTTTCTTTTATTGATATGTATCACTTGTTAATATTTGTTATTTTTTTCTTGTTATTTTTTATGTTATTATTGCTTAACTTGTTGTTTTTCTATTTATTTTCTTTAAAAGATGTGGACTTTATAGGGGTCTCGATGCACATATGAGAGACTGTGGCATTGATAAGGGTACTTCATTCTTTGACTCTATTCCTTTTTAATGCTAATGAGTGATAACTCCTTGATGCAATGCTTAATGGAGTGATGACAAGGCACCACCCATATCTTTCATGTTCCACAAATTAGAGAGGTGACCCTCACATTAGGAAACTTCATATGCATGGTCGAGATCACCTATTTTAGTCTCCATCTCCATACAAATGTTGATGATTACATGAAGGGATTATATGAGACAACTATTAAGGTTTGTTCCCACTAAAGGGGGAGATTGCTTTCATTCATTAAGCATTTTTAGTAAGGTTTTGAAGTTTACAATAGACTCTCTTGTAAAGGTAGTGGACTAGATGGCTAGTTGTTTCCTTATGTATGCTTTATTTAGAAACTATTCTTCACACTAATGGATCCAATTGAGATATGCTTGCTTATAGCCTTATAGGACTTATAGCTGGCAAGGTGTTTTAATTGAGGGTTGGTAGTTATAGCCTAACTTTATAATTTCTTAGATTGATGGTGGAAGGGTTGTTATACATTAACTACCCTTAGAGAGTGCTTGAGGTCCATTTCTTAAACCTACCCTCTTTTACTCTCTTATTTCCTTTATTATGAATTTGTTTATCATTTTTGTCATTATCCATATTCTTCCAATTAGGATTAGGCCATTAAGCTAAGTCTTATCCAGGGTGGTGCCATGATCCTTAATATGGAGTTTTATTATCCCTACATTAAAAAATGGAATGGGGATCACCATCTCAAAAGGTCTATCATTATTTGCGATACTTTTTTGAATGACTTATAGCAAGGTTAGGCATGTATTCCTTCATATAGGGTCATATAGTTAGTTCCATGATTACATCAAAAGTTGTTGGATACTTATAGTGTGTTTATCCACTTTTAACTTTCAACTTCACCTTGACTAGCATAGGGTACTAAATACATGGTGTAAGGACTTGGTTGCTATAGAGGCTCGCTCTTTTAAGCACTATCTAGTTGGTCCCTCCACTCGGGAGTAGTACCTTGGTAAGTATGTCATTTTATAAAGAGAAGGACCAATTATTTGATTAGTGCCTCAAGACCCATCAATCTATATATTTAAGATGTTAAGCTTTCAAATACATTTAAGGATGAGACCCTAAATGGTAGGCTAGGCAATATGCTTATCACTAGCATGACTAGATATAGAGAGTGGATGGTTCTCCTAAGGGTTTTTCCTATTCCTGTTGTTTTCATGTGCGTTGCATGTGTTAGTCCTCTTTAAGGCTATAATTAAGTTAACGAAGTGTTCCATCTGAACAATTATGTTAACATATCTACATGTTGTGTTCATGTTTGTTGTATGTGTTATGTGTATGTATGCATATTGAGTTTATGTGTTGTGTATGTTATGTGTCCTAACCATTTAAGCCCTTCTTACTAAATGGTGTTTCAAATAGAGATAGCGAGAAGAGAAAAAGAGTTAAGGAACACTCAAGTAAAGCTAACTTTGGTTTGTTATCCTAAGATGCCTTAGAAAGGGACAGTTAAATAGGGTAGCCACAAATTTAAAACTTCTTCAAAAAGTTAAAGAAAGGAATAATCACATAAGACACTAAGATTTATAAAGCTTCAACTTCAAATCAAGCCTTCGTCCTTTCCTCTAGATCCACTAAAGGATTTCACAAACTTGATAGCTTATAGGTGTTATTAATAAATTTTACAAATGAACTTACACATGCACCACTTAGTCCTACCCAGGGTGAATTTATGGGCACCACCTGAAAGCTTGGACATGTGCGATTATTACTTAAGTCTTTCTCAAGATAGTTTGTAAAAATTACCTTAAACATTTCACTATAAGTTTGGTTTGAGGGTGAAAGCCTACTACAGAAGTATCGTCACATAATTATTTAGGTATGAACGTCTCGATTTCATGATTGTGCCTGAATGACGGGAATCTTACTTATGATTCCTAACCTTTTATCAACCATCAGGGGATCGAGAGAATGACGCTCATATATTGGTGCAACCCTATTCTATGGCATATGTTTGGATCTATTGGCCTTTATGCACCATGAAGGGTGGGTTGAATTAATGGAAAATTAAATTTTAGAAGGAAGGTTAGTCATGCAAGTATCAGAAGACGTAGAAGAATAATAAAACACTCAACAATTTTTAGTGGTTTTGGTATTGATTAACCCTACATCCACTCCTCAATTCTTCCAATTGGGTGTTCTATTAATATCAAATGGTGTTTTAAAGCTCACCTTTAACTTTGTAACTTCTATTTTATAAAGGCTCACACATAACCTCACTAGTGTTTTCCAAGGCTAACACTCAACCTAAATAAGAGTTTTAAAATCAAAGGCTAACTTTCAAACCCAAACCTAATGGTGTTTAATACTCATACCGAACAACAACAACTCAAATATAGGAAATTGAATGCTTAAGAGTTAAGAAATAAATTTGCAAGGGTTTAGAAACAACCAATGCGAATCTTTTACATTTATGTCTATTAGGTGCAGTATTTATAGCTTACTCCAACCAAATAGATATTAGAGGTGAAATTATGCCAAAATCTTTAAAGTGTGCTAGGCAAATCTTCATTAAATGATAGTCAGGCCATAGTCGCGGTCGCTATAGGTGGATTATGGTTGTTATCTGCCTTTTGCTCTAGAATTTGCCTAGTTGCCATCAAGATCTTCAGTTGTGCCTAACAGCTAGTGACACATGACAGTTCGATATTAGTCCTTTAAAAGGTTGGTTGTTTAAGCCTTTTTTGGTCTTTGGTGTCCCGAAGCTATCTTAAGGTAGCGGTCGTGAAATCAATCGTATTGGCTAACTATACGCTACTGTTGGCTGTGATTACCACTATCAAATTTGGAGTTCTTAAGTTGAGCTTGTAGCGGTTGCTACATATGAATTTGTAATAGTCTTATGACATGAGGTACACAACGAAGTAGCTATGAAGTTCTCCAAAACTTGATTAAATTTTGTGGTCGCCATCAAAGACGTGATGCTCACTCCAATTGCTACTATCCAATTTATGTCCAAGACATCTCTTGGTAGTGGTTGCTATTTTATGGGTAGCAATCATAATTTATACACACTTCCTTATTTTGTGCTCCATTCAACTTTCAATGATGTTTTAACTTCATTTCTGCAATCACCACACTTAGACAAGGCATTAGAAATATTCATTTTTATGTCGTCAAGATTAAAAGAAAGTTTGACATAGGTTTGACCACCTAGTCCAGTACGATCATTGGGGGATCCTTTGGAGTCTTTATGATTAGTTTGAAACCCATATTAGAATCAAGTGCCCAATAGGGGGGGCTAATATTAGAAAGTAGTTTGGTACCACCCAAAAACTCAACTAAAGTTGCCACCTTTTGGTCAGGATAAAATTTTAGGTGAAAAGGACTTTAAGCTTAATAGGCTAATCTAGAAGGCCTAATCCATCTTCACCCTAACAAAGATCACATTTGGAAATTAGGTTCAGTGTGAGAAAGATGTTAGGCACCCCTAAACTACTTAGATCTTAGGATCTAGCCTTCGACTATCTTTGATTCAAAATTATAATTTTAGCCTTTTTGTTTAATTAGTCCATATTAAGCATCCCTAAAACATTAATCTAATGCATTATCAACAATTCACAACATCCAATTAGTTGCAATCAATTACCACAAGGGGGTATAAATGTGAGCATAAATTAGGGTATCATGCAATAGACTTTAGAAAACATAAATCATGCATTAAATGGCTCCTTTAACCTATACAAAAGAAGCATATATTAGTCTATAAAATATGGATAATATGGGAAATAAATAACCCTTAAAATCTACAAGGAATGAATAATAAAAAATAGAGCATCCTACCTCATCTTATGACTTAGGATCTTAGTCTATTTATTCTATGATATCCAATGTTATTTACTATGTTAGGAGTCCATTAAGAGACATAATATACTATCCATATTCATCATTAAACATATAAAACAAAGAACAAAGAATGACATGATAATAGTTTGCAATAACATTAAAAGAGAAGATGCAACATAATGAATATGCAAATGAAAACCAAAGACTATCAAAATATAATGTTAAGGATATAACATGGGCTCATGGTATCCTTGAATCCTTCTTTATGCTATTAAGAAGATTAATAATGTCAAGGACAAAACAAAGAGCACCACTAGCCATAGTTGAGATTAACATGTTAAAAAGAATAGAGGAACTACTAAAACACCAAAAAGACCAAAACTAATCCAAGGGAAAACAAGTAAAAGGAGGTAAAGAGGATCCTTGGAATGCATATCCTCTCTTATTAGCCATGAATTTGTCACCCGACCCTCTAAGAGGAAGGAAAAAGCTAAATAAGCGATGTAGAGGCCAACTTGGATCCTTATTTGGCTTAAAATAACTGAAATGGTAAAAGAACAAAGTAAGCACCATAATCACTCATCTAAAAATGGTAAATCAAGGGCTATGATCAAACACACAAAGTAAAATAAAATAAGGTAAACAAAACATAAATAACGCATCTCATACAAGTTAATCTAAGCCTCAAGAATGAGGAATGAGGATCATAAGCCTTTGTAACCTACCTTATTCCTACTATAAGAGGCTCACCAAATCATAAGAGACCAAGGAAAAAACAAAAGGACAGACATAGAGCAAAGTTGCCAAATAAGTTCTATGAGTAGTGAAAGAAGGTTGTACATACTAGAGAGTGGTTTGTATAGCCCTCCTAATGGTCTATATATACCACAACTCATTTATATAAACCACTAGGTTTACTAAAACTATAAAACTAAAAGATGAAGAAGAAAAGGAAGAAGAAAGAGAGTTGTAGGGGATCAAGTCCTAACATGCCCTTTAAGCTGTCTTTTGCCCTTTATAAGCACTTAGATATTAGAATTTTCTCCAAATGTAAAGGAATAAAATTTTAAAAGCTAGTGCAAAGCTTAGTTTATTGTTAATCCTTTAGGTATTTATGGTTTCTATTTAGATGAATCTTTCTTTAGGGTTTAAGAATTAATTTTATTAGACTAGATTGGTCAAACCTAGGTCAAATCTCTTTTTTGGTCAATGCTTCTTATTTAATTATTTTAAATGTAAAAGTAAAGTTAGAATTTTATTGAAAGTTGAATGGAGATAATAATCAAAATTATTATATAAATCATGACCACTACTCATAAAATAACGTCTGCTACTCAAAGTAAAGTTTAGCTTAAATTGTCCAATTTAGTTTATGGTCTTAATTACGATGGGAATCACAATTGCTGCATTCAAATGAACTTGGAGGGATTTAAGCTTTTAACTAGACCAAGCCATGTATCATATGATTGGATGAAGATCCAAAAATCGTGACAGTGATCCTCTTTATAGTGACCATGACTTGCCAATATTCAAAGCTTTATAGCTCCAGTTTGATTTGTAGTGGCCAGTACCTTCCAAGTTAGCTGACATGATCAAGGTAGCACCCATAATCCACTGATAACACTAATGATCTTCAATCCTTCCTAAAGGGATCCAATGGTTACATTTTTTGATGAATCAATGCTAAAGTGCCATATGTACTAGGTGTAATTGAAGATCATAATTGCGAATAAGAAAAATCGAAAGCTAAACTTGAATCGTAATTGTGAATAAGTCATCTTAACCGTGACTTTTTCCTGATAAGCATTAAATGTAGGATTTTGCCACGAACTTGAGATATGGAGATAGTTTTGTTAGTAATGATTCTTTGGTGGATGTAACCCATAAAAACTCCACCAACTGGACATAAATGTAAGAGAATAACATTTACTAAGGCCAAACTCTTGCAAATTTGTTTCTTAACTCTCTCTCTCATTTACTCTTTTTGATTGAGTTGTATAATGTTTGGTGTGAGCCTTTAAACTCCTTTGGGATAGGATTTAATAGTGAGCCATATAAAATTATTATATAGATTTGAATGTAAGCCTTTGGAAAAACACTTGTGAGGTTATGTGTAAGCCTTGAAAAACATAAAATTTTAAAGTTTGGGATGAGCTTGTAAAACACCATTTAGTGCTAGTGAAATACCCAATTGGTAAAATGAGGAGTGGACATTAGGTTTCTTAACACCCAGACCACTGTAAATCTTTGTGTTTTCTCTTCTTCTACCTTTTCTTCTAAACTTTGTTCTAAGTACCTTCCACTAAAATTTAAATTTTCTACCAATTCAACCCCCCCTTTTTAGTGCACAAGGATAATAAGTGGAATCAGAGTAAGACCTTAATTCAAGCCTTAATTATGTGAGGAAAGATCATGGCATAAGAAGGAATCCACTCTTACCTCAAACCTTTCTTTGACGGATTTGACTATACTCATTGAAAGTATATAATGGAGATATATCTTGATAGTGTTGTAGTGGACCTATAGGACATTATTGCTAAAGAATGGAAGCCACCCACTAGAGTATTGGATGGTAGTGAAAAGCTACTTCTAAGAAAATAATGGGTTAAAGCACAAAAAGTCAAATGGGAAGAACAAGATGGTAATGACTATTCTCTTGAGCTCCTTGTCAGGAGAAGAGATTGGAAGAGTCTAACATTGCCAAATCGCTCATGCAATATGGAAGGCTCTAGAGAATTATCATAAGGTACCACTCTTATGAAATCTAGTAGACTGAAGATGTATGTGATCGAGTGAGAGCTTTTCATCATGATGAAGAATGAATTAGTCATCGATATGACCAATAGGCTCCTTGCAATAGTCAACAATATGAAGAAATATGAAAGAGTGCTTAGAAATTATAAGGTAAACACTAACATCCTTAAGATGCTTCCCATATAGAAATTTAGGTAAGAGTTTGTAGTATTCAAGAGTCCTATTAAGAGATTGGAAAGGTGTCAACTGATGTGATCATTAGCAAACTCCTCACTCATGAGACGGTGCTCAAGATAGATGAAGAAATGAAAAAGATGAGATCTCAATATGAGAAGGGAGAAAAATAAGACTTTTATTCTTAAATCTAGCAAGGAGAAGGAAGTGGAAGAAAACACTAGTGATAATGTTAGGAGTAAAAATAAGGAATAGAAAATTGTCATGCTATCAAGAAGGTCCACAGAGCTGATGAAGAGAAAAAAGGAAAGAAGGAACCTAAGAAAACATCTTCATCACCTTACTTAAAAGAGAAGAATGATGATGTAACTTACTTTGACTGTGTAAAGTAAGGATATATGGAATCCGAATGTCCCAAGCTAAAGAAGAAGAAGAAATGGGACAAAGACAAGAAAAAGAGCTTTAAATCTGCATGAGATGATGATTCAAGTGAGGTAGATGAGGAAAAAGAGGTTGTAAACTTTTGCTTCATGGATCAAAAGGACAACTCACATGAGGTAAGTACTTCTTCCCACTCTTTTAATGAATATGATGTATTTAAGGACGAAGATGATGAGTTCCTTAAGGCTATGTCCTTAAGATGTAATAAATATAATTCAAAAATGAAGATTTATAAGAAAAAACGTTCAAAACTTGAAGATGAGTTTAAATGTTTAAATGAGTTTATAAATGACTTGAGAACCTTAACTAAGGAACTCGAGAAATATTTGGAAAATATTTCTCAAACATCATCCTCCATAGACTTTTTAAGAAAAGAAAATGATTCTTTAAAAAGTGAAGTTATAGAGTTAAGGAACTCCATTTCTAGGTTTCACAACGGGAATGAAGCTTTAGATACCCTTATTAGATTTTAAAGACCACCTTTAGTGAGACATGGACTAGATTTAAATGGAGCTTTATCTTCTTCATCCTTACCTCCTACATTCATTAGAGCTTCTGCATTTTAAACCTCTAGCATAAAGGTGATTGTGAAGAAAAGTGTTCTAAGCACTAAGCCCCCCTAAGCCTAGGGGAAATTAAAGGCTCCCCAAGGCTTTAGAGTTAAGTCTCAAGGAGCAAATTATGCATTTATGTATACTAAAAGGCATGCTCAAAAGCACACGCATATAAATTTCTCTTTTACTTCTAACCACTCTTGCACAAGCATGCATACATATAACTAAAGTAAGAAAAGGCCTCCTACTCATACAAAGGCTTCCCATAAGAGAAATACTTACAAGCCTAAGCTCTAATGTCATTATTGCATGAGATATGGGCACATTAATGTCTTTTGCTATATTAGGAAAGCTTACCTCAAATTGGAGGACCCTTCCATGCTTAACCCCTAAGGACTTAAGTATGCTTGGGAACCTATGAGTGAAATTTTTTCATTTTGTAGGAATGCTTGAAAGCCACCAAGTGGACAATGATTGACATGCAGATAGTAGATGTTCAAAACACATACTAAAAATAAGAAGTTATTCAAAAAAAGGATGGTGCCAATGTCATATTTGGAAATAATGCCAAAGGTATGGTTATTAGCATTAGGATCATTAGTAAGAAAGGTTGCTCTCTCATTGACAATGTGCTTTTAATTGATGGTTTGAACCATAATCTAATGAATGTAAGTTAATTATGTGATAGAGGTAATAAAGTCACCTTTGACCCTAGAGAATGTCGAGTTACCACTTTGATGGATAAAAAGGTAATATTTAAGGGTGAAAGGGGAGGCACTACCTACCTAATTGACTTAGACAATTTGGCTAACAAATCTTTTAAGTGTCTTATTTCTATTAGCAATGAGTTTTGGCTTTGGCATAAAAGGCTTAGGCATGCTAGCATGGAGCTTCTATAACATTTATCAAAAGGAGTGCTAATAGAAGGTCTTCTAAATCTCAAGTTCACAAAGGATAAGACATGCGAACCTTATTAAATAGGGAAGCAACACTAAGCATCTTACAAGACAAAAAATGTTCTAAGTACTTCTAGGCCTCTTTAACTTATTCATATGGACCTAGTAGGAATGCTAATTTAGGGAAAATATTATACATTTAAGCTTGTTGATGATTACTCTAGGTTCACTTGGGTCTCCTTTGCTAAAAGAATTCAAAATGAAAAAATGGTTACTTCATTTTTTCTATTAATAGTGACCATGGAAAGGAATTTCAAAATGAATCTTTTAAAAACTATTAGTTAGAAAATGAGATTTCTCACAACTTTTCTACTCCTAGAACACCACAACAAAATGGTGTTGTAAAGAGGAAAAATAAAACATTATTAGAGATGGCTAGAACTATGCTTAATGAGTACTCTTTACCTAATTACTTTTGGGCCAAAACCATCAATATCATAGGTTATATTGCAAACTGTGTTTTCAAAAAACTCATTCTCAATAAAACTTCTTATGAGCTATGGAATGGAAGAAAATCCAAGCTTTCATATCTTAAAGTATTTGGTTGTAAATGCTACATTCTCAATACCAAGGACAACCTTAAAAAATTTGCCTTAAAATTGACGAGAGTATTTTTCTTAGTTATTCCACCACTAGCAAAGCCTATAGGGTCTTTAACAAAAAGTCTATGGCAGTTGAAGAGTATGAATGTTATGTTTGATGAGTCTATCAAATTTGATCTTGGGAAAGGTTCTTTTTAATAGTTATGTGCCCTAGGCCAATGCTTATAATGGATATTTTCTTAATAATGTCATGGTTACTTTTTATTAAATATCTCTTTTATTTATGGCTAAATGATAAATTGCATGAATAGTTAATTCTAACTAATGTCATTAAATATGCGACATGATAGTAAAACTTTAGGTATAAAAAATTTATTCTAAACTATCCTTAGCCAGTCATTATTGTTAGGATAATAATGAAAGAAGACTAGTATGTGTTTGATTGATGACTATGTTTTACTAGTCAAAGATATGTGATATTAGGAAAAACACATAAATACATGTTTAACAAATATTACATTGGATTGACCCACTATGAGAACACTACATGGATTACTAGTCATAAGTGATTCATGTACAATAGTATTAACTTAATCCTCTAACTTGAAAATCAACATAGATTTCAATATGATGAACTTCATGTTTTGATATAGTCCAACATTATCTTTAATTAGATGATCATACAAACTAATATTGGATATAAAGTAAATCATTTAGAGGAATATGAGTGACTAAGAAGGAATTTGTCCCTCATATTTTTTTGAGAAATATATCTCTAGGCCCCTTGATAAGTTAGACTAAAAAGGATTACATGGTTATATGATAATGAATTGATAAAGGTTATCAATGTCATTTTACATCAGTCTACTTAGAGATCGAGAAAGAATTGAACTATATAAGAATGACATGATCCATGCCTAATGTTCAATTGAGATATAATGTGACAAAAGGATTGTAATACTATTTGTGAAATAGGTTATGTTGGATTATTGACCTTCACATAATTTGGGTAGTCATAATATCTTGCTAGAGACCACTTATAACTTGTAAGCCAAAATAGATTTTTGGGCAACTGCTAATATTATGTGAATCTATAGGGTTACACACATAGAATAGGCCCAAAATGAAATCAAGTTTTTATTGCTCTTTTTATTTATAATTAAGATAATTAGAGATATTATCTAACATTATAAAATATATATTTCATTTTAAAATGGTTAAAACAAAATAAGATATTAACTGTATCTTTAAAATACAGAGTTGACATAAAATATCTTGACAGTTAAGATATATATATATATAGTAAAACCCTAGTGTTAGCACACAACTCATTTTTTGGAGAAAACCTATTCGTGCGGATACTTGTAGAGGGTGATCATTCTTTGGTGATGTCTATATTCGACTTTATGCTCAAGGTAGGGTGTTACCAATGTAAGCCCCCTCTCAGCCTTCCAACAGATTGGTAAGATTTGCATCATTTCCTTTTAGTTTAATCGAATCACATCGATCCTTATTGAGATTTTTTATAGAAAATTTTTTGTATTTTCACCGCGTTTGTTGTATGAATCCCAACATTGTTGTTGATAATCTTATAAGTGATTTTAAGAAGTTAGAGCTAAACTCAACACCTAAGGAAAATGTGATTGATCTTAAGGATAATGAAACACCATAAGAGGAAGAGGAAGCTTTACCTCAATAAGAGAAAAACCAAACTCAAGTCTTCCCCAAAGGTTGGAGATATTCCAAGGATCACCTAAAGGATCTTATCATTGCTATCATTGGTGAGACATCCAAGAGAGTAAGTACTAAAGCTCAATTGCATGCTTTAGATAATAATCTTGCTTTTGTTTCTCAAATTGAGCCAAAATCAATTGATGAGACTTTTGATAATGAGAATTGGGTGATTGTTATGTAAGAGAAACTCAACCAATTTGAGAGAAACAAGGTTTGGGAACTTATCCCTAAGCCTAAGGAATACCCATTGTAGGTTACAAATGAGTGTTTAGGAACAAGTTAGATGAGTAAGGTTTCATCCTTAGAAATAAAGCTAGATTGGTTGCTAAGGGGTTACAACTAAGTGGAACACATTGATGATGATAAAACATTTGCCTCCTGTAGCAAGATTAGAGGCCATTAGAATTCTTTTAGCATTTGCATGTCATATGAACTTCAAATTTTTTCAAATGGATGCAAAAAGTGCATTTTTGAATGGTTTTCTTGAGGAGGAAGTTTGTTTTGAGCAACCTTTAGGTTTTGAATGTCATGATTTTCCTAACCATGTTTTCAAATTAACTAAGGTCTTATATGGTTTGAAAGAAGCTTTAAGAGCATGGTATGAGAGGCTTAATTCATTTCTTTTACAAAATGATTTTGGAAAAAGCAAGGTTGTCACAACATTGTTTGTGAAAAAGCATGACAAGGACACACTCATTGTGTAAATTTCTGTTGATAATATTATATTTGGTGCTACTAATAAATCTTTTTATGAAGATTTTTTTAAGTGTATGACTAAGGAATTTGAGGTAAGCTTGATAGGTAAGCTCAAGTTCTTTCTTGGTCTTCAAATTAAGCAAACCAAATAGGGCATCTTCATCAACCAAGGCAAGTCCACAAAGAAGTTACTCAAAAGGTTTGGGATGGATGGATGCAAAGTAGCTAAGACTCTAATGAATGCATCAATGAAGCTAGACAATGATGAATCGGGTAAGCCTACAAAGGTATGAATGACTCTCTCCTCTATCTTACCACTTCTAGACCTAACATTATGTTTAGTGTTTACTTGTGTGCTAGACTCCAATCTTGTCTTAAAGAATCACATTTACATAAGGCTAAGAGAATTTTAAAATATTTGCATGATACATTGCATTTAGGACTTTGGTATCCTAAAAATTCATCATTTAGTCTTCTTGTGTTGGACTAGGTTGGTCAAACCTAAGTCAATACTCTCTTTTGATCTTGACAATGTAGATTGATATGTTCTAACATCAATTTTAAATCTTGATTTTGCAGTTTTTTAGATAGGTTTGCATTGAAAGTGAAATGGAACTCTAAGTCTCAAATATTACAAGTAGCATCCTAATTCGCAGTCACAGATTATGATATTTTGACCGCTATCTTGTAAAAGGTAAAACTAAGTTGAAACAGATGAATTCTCAGTGTATGTCGTGTTCACCATCGTCACTGTAAATTTTACATTTGCTTTGAGGGAATCAAGTCCTCAATCATAGTATGCTAAGAATCCTAAGGAACTATTGGAAGATTAAAATTCATGAGCATAAAATGTTAGTTGAGACTGCAAATTGTTGAAGTAACATTTCCATAACATACAGAAGAATTCACGATGACAGTCGCGTTCACTAAAGTAAAATTGCAACCGCGAATTTCACCTTGGCTCGAGGGGCATAACAACTATTTTTTATGAGAACCAATGAATGTAAGCAATGTGGACTAGCCATTAGATGTAAATGGGATTCTCTATTGTGAATAAAGTAAATTTAGTGCAATATGAGAAATTGATGCCACGAATTGCTAGTTAAGACGGCGAACACTATTTGACAAACATTTAATGTAAGATCTGCCTAACATACCTTTGAGATTTAGACATAGTTTTATCTGTAAAGTCTCTTTAGTGGTTATTACCTATAAATACTTCATCAAATGGACTTGAATGTAAGAGAATAACATTCAATATAACAAAACTCTTACAATTTGTTTCTTAACATTTGTACATTTAATTTCTTATTTGTAAGTTGTTATTATTTGGTATGAGCATTAAACACCATTGGGATTTGTGTTTGAGAAATAGTCATTATTGTAAAAACTCTTATTTAGATTAAGTATGAGCCTAGAAAAACACTTGTAAGATTGTGTGAGCCTTGAAACAGAAAGTGTAAGGTTATGTGTGAGCCTTGAAACACATAGTGTAAAAGTTGGTGTGAGCTTGAGAAACATCATTTAGTTATAGTGAAATAACCAATAAGAAGTGTTGAAGAGTGGATGTAGGGTTTGTTTACACCTAAACCATTATAAAATCTTATACCTTCTATTATTCTCCTACTTCTTCTATTTCCTTCTTAACAAACCTTCCCTCCAAATTTTAAATTTCCCACCAATTCAACTCCCCTTCTTAGTGCTTAAGGGCCAACAAGTGGTATTAGAGCCAAGTCTCAATCAAATCCTTAATTATGTAAAAAAGATTAATGGCACAAGAAGGAATCCACACTCATCTAAAACCCTACTTTGATGAACCTGACTGTACTCATTGGAAGTATATGATGGAAATCTATTTGGATAGTGATGTGATAGATTTTTGGGATGTAGCAGCGAAAGCATGTAAGCCTCCTACAAAAGTGGTTAATGGTAGTGAAGAGTTAATCCTACGGGAAGAATGGTTGGAAGCTCACAGAAGATAAAATGGCAAGAACAAGAGGGCAATGACCATTCGTCTTAGCTCCTTTTCTAGAGAGGAGATTAGAAGAGTGCAACACTGTCTTACTACCCATGGGATAAGGAAGGCATTGGAAAACTATTATAAAGGCACTACATTATTGAAGTCAAGCAGGCTAGAAATGTATGTGACAGAGTGGGAGCTCTTCATGATGAAGGACAATGAAAACATCACAGACATGACCAATAGACTCCTCTTCATAGTCACCAACATGAAGGAATTTAGTAGAATTTTCACTAATAATGATGGAAACACCCAAATTCTCAAATTTTTACCTCTTAAAAAATTTGGTGCCAGAGTTTTTAGTATTCAAGAATCCAATCTAGAAATTGGGAAGGTGCAAACTGATGTCCTCATTAGCAAGCTTCTCACTCATGAGCTAGCCTTGAAGAAGGATGAGGAAATGAAAAAATTGAGGGGCTAAAGAGACAAAAATAATAAGATTCAAAAGAAGACCTTGGCTCTAAAATCCTAAACCAAAGATAAGAAGGTTGAAGCTACCACAAGTGAGAGTGATGAAACTGAAAAGGAGGAAGAAGAGATAGCCATGCTTTCAAGAAGGACCAAAAAGCTCATAAGGAGAAAGGAAGGGTAGTAGGAACTTCAAAATGGCATCTCCTAACTTCAAAGAAAAAAAAAATGAAGTGACCTGCTATGAGTGTGGAAAGCAATGTTGCATCAAATATGATTGTTCCAAGCTTAAGAAAAAGAAGAAAAGGGACAATAAGAAAAAGAAAAGCTTCAAAGCCATATGGGATGATAGCTCTAGTGAGGAAGATGAATAAGTGGTTAATCTCTACTTCATGGCACAAGAGGACTCCTCAAATGAGGTAAGTACTTCTCCACACTCTTGTGATGATTATGATACATTTGATGATGTGGATGATGAGCTTCTTAAAGTCTTACTTTAAGAAGTGATAAATACAAATCACAAATAAAAACTTACAAGAAAAGGTGCTCAAAACTAAAGGATGAATTTAAATCATTAAATAATCTTATAAATGAGTTGAGAACTTCTAATGAAAAACTTAAAAAGTCTTTAAAAAGTCTCTCTAAGTCTTCATACTCTCTTAACTCCTTGAGAAAGGAAAATGATTCTTTAAAGGGTGAAGTTATTGAACTTAGAAACTCCATCTCTAAATTTCACAAGGGAAACACTTATTATGTCTCAAAGACCTCTTTTAGTTAGACATGGTCTAGGCTTCAATGGAGCCTCTTCATCTACTTCTTCTCTCACCACATTCATTAGAGCATCAACACCTCAAACTTCAAGTGCTGAGGTTATTGGGAAGAGAGGTGCTCGTAGCACTAAGCTACCTACGCCTAAGGGCAAAGGAAAGGATCCCCAAGACTTCAAGAGAAAATTATGCTTACATTTATAATAAGAAGCATGCTCAATCGCACACACATAAAAAATTCTCTTATACTCTTCATTAATCAAGCACTTGTATGCACTCTCACAACAAAGTATGAGAAGGCCTCCTACTCATACCAAAGTTGTTCATAGGAGAAAGACTCATAAGTTTAAATTTTAATGTCATTAATACATGAAGTATGGTCACAGAAACATATTCTGCTATATTAGGAAGGCACAACTCAAATTAGAGGACCCTTCTAGGCCTAACTCCTAAGGAACCAAGTATTCTTAGGTACCTAAACAAAGGTGATTTGCTTTGTTTTGTAAGAATATTTGGAAGCCATTAATGAAGATAATTATTGGCTTATGGATAGTGGGTGCTCAAAGCATATGACTAGAAACAAAAAGCCATTCATAGCCATTAAAAAGAAAGATAGTGGCAATGTCACTTTCAAAAACAGTTTCAAGAGCAAGGTAATTGGCATTAGAATAGTGGGTAAGAAAGGTTGCTTATTTATAGATAATATTCTTTTAATTGTAGGTTTGCAACATAATTTGTTAAGTGTAAGTCAATTATGTGACAAAGGTAATAAAGTCACCTTTGACCCTAAAGAATATTTAGTTACCACCTTGAGGGATAAGAAGGAAGTCTTTAAGGGTGAAAGGAGAGGAAATACCTACTTAATTGACTTAGACAATTTGGCTAACAAATTATTTAATTATCTGGTCTCTATTAGCAATAAAGCTTGGCTTTGGCATAAAAGGCTTAGTCATGCTAACATGGAACTTCTATAAAGTCTATCAAAATGAGAGCTAGTAAAGGGTCTTCCCAAGTTTAAGTACATAAAGGATAAGACAAGTGGACCTTGCCAACTGGGAAAGCAATACCAAACTTCCTTTAAAGAAAAAAAATGTTAGAAGCACTTCTAGACCTTTTTAACTCATCCATATGGACTTAAACCCACTAAGAATGCTAGTCTAAATGGAAAGCATTTTGCATTTGTCCTAGTTGATGACTACTCTATGTTCACTTGGGTATCCTTTCTTGCTCATAAGAATGACACTTTGATGCTTTCAAAAGTTTTGCCAAAAGAGTTCAAAATGAAAAAGGTTACTTCATTTCTTCTATTAGGAGTGACAATGGAAAAGAATTTCAAAATGAGTCTTTTGAAAATTATTTTTTAGAGAATGGGATTTCTCACAACTTTTCTATCCCTAGAACACCATAACAAATGGTGTTGTAAAAAGGAAAAATTGGACATTGCTAGAGATGGCTAGAACCATGCTCAAGGAGTATTCTTTACCTAATTACTTTTGGTTTAAAGCCATTAATACCTCTTGTTATTTTGTAAATCGTGTTTTCAAAAGACCCATTCTAAACAAAACTTCTTATGAGCTTGAAATGGTAGAAAACCTAAGCTTTCATACTTTAAAGTTTTTTTTGTGCAAATGCTACATTCTTAATACCAAGGACAAACTTGGAAATTTTACTTCAAAAACCAATAAAGGTATCTTTCTTGGCTACTCCACCTCTAGCAAAACCTATAAGGTATTTAATAAAAGTACTATGGATGTCGAAGAGATTATGAATATTGTATTTGATGAATCTAGCAAACTTGATCTTTGGAAAAGGTTCTTTTATTGATAATATTGTAAGTGACTTCGAGAAGTTGAAGCTTGATTCAACTTTAAAGGAAATTATGATTGATCTTGAAGATAACAAGCCATTATAAAAAGTTGAGAAATCTCAACCATAATAAAAAGAAAACCAAGCTCAAAGACTACCCAAGGATAAAGATTCTTCAAGTATCACCCAAAGGATCTAATCATTAGTAAGACATCTAAGGGAGTAAGTACTAGATCTGAATTACATGCATTAGATAATAATCTTGCACTTGTTTCCTAATTTGAGCCAAAATCCTTTGATGAGGCTCTTGATGGTAAGACTTGGGTGATTGCTGTGTAAGAGGAACTCAACCAATTTGAGAGAAATAAAGTATGGGAACTTGTTCCTAGGCCTAAGGAATACCTGGTTATAGGATGTAAATGGTGTTTAGGAATAAGTTAGATGAGCAAGATTCTATCACTAAGAATATAGCTAAATTAGTTGCAAAGGGTTACAACCAAGAGGAAACCAATGATTTTTTTGATACCTTTGCCTCCGTAGCAAGATTTGAGGCCATTAGGATTCTTTTAGCATATACATGTCATATGAATTTTAAACCTTTTCAAATGGATGTGAAGTGTGCATTTTTTAATGGTTTCATTGAGAAGGAAGTCTATGTAGAACAACCTCTAGGTTTTAAGTCTCATGCTTTTCTAAATCAAGTTTTCAAATTAATTAAAGTCTTACATGGTTTAAAACACACTCTAAGAGCTTGATATGAAAGACTTAGTTAATTTCTTTTACAAAATGATTTTGAAAAAGGCAAGGTTGATACTACTTTGTTTGTAAAAAGACATAATAAAGATACTTTCATTGTACAAATATATGGTGATGACATTATATTTGGTGCTACTAATGAATCTCTTTGTGAAGATTTTGTTAGGTGTATGACTAGAAAATTTAAGATGAGCATGATGGGTGAGCTCAAGTTCTTCGTTGGTCTTCAAATCAAGCAAACCAAAAAGAGCATCTTCATCAGCCAAACTAAGTACACAAAGGATCTACAAAAAACGTTTGGCATGGATGGATGCAAAATAGCAAAGACTCTAATGAGTGCAACTGTCGAGCTAGACAGACATGAATCAAGTAAGCCTATTGATGAAAAGAAGTATAGAGGTATGTTGACTCTCTCCTCTATCTTACCACATCTAGACCCTACATCATGTTCAGTGTTTGTTTATGTGTTAGGTTTCAATCTTTTCCTAAGGAATCTCATTTGAATATTATGAAAAGAATTTTCAAGTATTTACATGGAACATTGCATTTAGGACTATGGTATCCTAGGAATTAAACTTTTAGCCTTCTTGGATATTCGAATGTGGATTATGTGGTGGTTTGTTGGATAAAAAGAGCACTTCTAAAACTTACCAATTTATAGAAGAATGTTTAGTTTCTTAGTTCAGTAAGAAGCAAGTCTTAGTTGCCTTATCCACCATCAGAGAGGAATATATGACGGTGGGCTATTGTTGCACCCTAGTTCTTTGGATGAAATAATAACTCAAGAATTATAGCAAAGTTGTTGATCACATACTCACCAAATGTGATAGCACAAGTGCAACAAATCTTTTAAAAAATCTCATTCAACATTTAACAAGCAAATATATAGACATTAAACATCATTTTCTTAGAGATCATGTCTAAAATGCTAATACGGTGTTAAAGTTTATTGACACCAATCACCAACTTGTAGACATTTTCATTAAACCCCTTATTAAAGAAAGGATGAACTTCATCAAAAGGGAACTAAGGATGTTAGATGGAAGCTCGTTAGGGTGAAAATTGATCTCACTTCATGTATTTCATTCCTTTTTCATCAATATTGATTCATTGGTTGATATGAATTGTAATTATTTCATAAATTTATGTGTTGAATGTTTGGATGTGTTAATTCATAATGCAATTATGTTATTCAATGCCAAATTGCTTAAATTAATCATCATAATATTAATTTGATCCCATATAGTATGGGCCAATTCTTATTTCTTATTGATTTTTGAAATGTCTTGTAATTCGCGATCGATGTTATCTATTCATGGTCATTATTTATAGGTACGCCTCAAATTCCTTCATTTCTGTCAATTCGTTATCGTGATTTTAGATTGCAAACTTGAAAATTTTCAAATTTTTTGATTGTTGACTTCACTGATTTCTAATGAAATTCTATCTGTTACTCAGAGATTTCATAATTAGTCGGTGCGATAAGGTAGTAGCAACTGCAAATTTAAGTAACCATGGCATTGATGGATTTGACATTCAAACGTTGTCTGCTCCTTATTTAATGTATTTGTTATCATTTTCCTATAGTTTTTACTCATTTTTCTGCCTATTTAAGCCATATGCACACTTTTTTATTCCACTTTTCCCATTCTCTTCATCAATCATCATCTTTCTTCTAAATCTCTTTTAACTTCTCCCAATTTCATCTTTCATGGAACCCAGAAAGATTACTAAAGCAGAAAAGGGTAAGGCAATTGCCTAACCTCAAAGCTCTTTTCATCTAATAAATGGGATCAACAAAGAAGAAAAAGAAAGGTTCAAAACCAACTCAAACAAAATCATTCAACCAAATAAAATTCCATCTACCTTTCTCCTTGAGTCTCATAGCATCAAGGATAAGATTCACGCCTTTCTTTTTAACCTTGGCTAGAATGAGTTCATATTCATAGATGAGCTAGGATGTGAAGAAGTTGTGGAATAGTTTATATGCAGTGCAACCTTGAGTCGATGGGCTAAATCAAAAGCAAATGCGTAAGTAATGGTTTTCAAGGCTTTTGGGACCCTTATTTTATAACCTTTGGTCAAATTTCTTCTCTTTTTTTTGTGAAAGAGTTTATGTGTAGTGTAGCCTTGAGCCGATGGGCTGAATCAAAAGCAAATGTGTATGGGATGGTTTTCAGGGCTTTTAGGGACCCTTATTTCATAACCTTTGCTTAACTTTCTTCTTTTTTTAACCTTTAAATTGAAGATAACATTTCGTTCATTATCTCTGCACTTGACATCATTTAATTGGAATTTTAGTCTGAAATCTCTATCTAGACCAAACATGACCCCAACACCTCTCTAGCCAAATATATCAAAACCCTCATAAATTGGCTTTTCCACTAAATCATCACATTTTCCATCAATTCTAGGGGTGATGGAAATGAGAAAGTCTCCCAAAATGACCTAGCATTTCTCTTCTGCCATACCAAAAACCAACCAATCCAAACAGGAAGATACCTTATGGATCAATTGATCCATGAGTACAAAACCAAAAAGCCAATTTCTCCTCCTTTCTCATATCGTACCCATTTATAGGTTTGTGAGAGCTTTGAATGACGAAAATAAAAGTTCCTTGCTAAAAGATACCTCCCCTCCTAAAACTTTCTCAACTTGCCCTACTTGATCAATTGCATGGCCGTCTATCTGAACACATATCTCTGCACATTAGGATCAATTGGGGCTAAGAAGCAAAAAACTACTCGTAATTTTAAAAGGAAAAGGCTTCTGCTTGTGGAATCTACTAAAGAACCTATCCCTTCTTCTAAGCCTAAGGATAAGCTTAAATCAAAACCTTCTTTCATCTCTCTCTGTTCAATTAACCAAAAACTAGATAAGGTGATGAGGATGCTCAAGAGAAGATTTCTTCTCATCTTTCCCTTTTGCAGTGATTTGGTAGATCTTCAAGAAAAGGTGGGTGTAACTCCTTGTCATCTTCCTGACTTTGAAGAATTTGATGATACCCAAGAGGAAGAAGAAGACAAAGAAGAGGAAGGAGTTGAGGCATAAGAAGGTGGATATGAAGAAGTTGGAGATAGTGATGACAATGATGACATATCTCCTACTTTGTAATTTTTATACTTAGGCTTGTAATCCTTTTCTATTTGTGTTTTTTTTTTTTTTTTTTTTTTTTTGTGTTTGGCCTAAGTTATGTGATTAAACATTTATGTTTGACTTGCATTCTCTATAATATAATCTTTGTTTAAAGCTTGTTCCCTTTATTGTTGTTCAAAAACTATTTTTATTTGCATGACCATACTTATCCCTATAATTACGTTTGTCCTTTCTTTTTTATGTTGATAAAGGGGAAGAGTGAACTTGCATGTTATAATTAAGGTTGAGTATGAATTAAGGGGGAACATTTCAAGTTTTTAGTTGCATTTCAACAAGTTTAAGCTATTAAACATTATTAACCATCTCAACTTCACATTTATGCATTGTTTATCGCTTGCAAAATCTATTGGCCCTAGTGCACCAAGATGGAAGGTTGAATACCAAACTTGTACAATGTGTTTTGTGGCTCACACCCAACCCTACACTTTGTGTTTTAAGGCTCACATACAACCTTATTCAAGTGTTTTACATATGGTCACACTTTAACTTATTACAAAAGTTTGATAGCTAGGCTAACTCTCAACCTAAGTACAATGGTGTTTAATGCTTACATTAAATAATTAAGAACTCACAATCAAATAATAAGAAGTTGTGAAGCAAATTTGCAAGAGTTTAGCTATAATTAATGAAATTCTCTTGTATTCATGTCTGTTTGGTGGAGTATTTATATGCAACAACCATCAAAGAGACGTTACTTAAAAATTATGCCTAAATCTCTAAGGTAAGCTAGGCAGATTTTGCATTAAATGCCTGCCAGACTAAAATTGTGGTTGCGACTGACATTTCACAGTCGCAATTTTCTAATTTGTACTACAAAGACTGAAATCACAGTAGAGAACCTCATTTTATATCTAATGGCTAGTCCACGTGTTCTTTTGCCATTGGTGCTCTAAGAAATATAACCGGTGTGTTTGACTAACCAACTAAAAGTTGCGATCATGATTGAGATCCTTCTTGGGTGCGATAAGGACTACGAATTCTTTTGTTTGGTGAGGAAAAAACACTTTCTTAGATTGTGGTCATGACAGGTGCTTCACCCTTGAGAATTTTGATATTGTAATGGTTGCCTTGGACACTTGGCATGGTATGGTTGCAAACTCAGTTCCCTCTTTCAGTTATGAAATTTGCGGTCATGATTCTGGATGCAAATACTACTGCGAATCTCTCTGTGTGTCTTTCAAGTTTCCCTTAGCTGGATTGCAGAATTCTTTGTTGCATGGTCGCAGTCATGAATTAGAAGATCCTAACCGCGAATTTTGATATCTTACTCAAAGTTAGAGATTTAGACTTCTATCCAACTTCCAATGAAAAACTAATTTGTAAATTGCAAAAACAACACTTAAATTAAACATTAGCACCTATCAATCTTCATTGTCAAGATCAAAAGTGGCCTTTGACTTAGGTTTGACCAACTTAGTCTAACAAAATCAATCTAAGTTGTCAAAATCAAAAAGGGGGAGATTGTTGGACTGGTTTGGTCAAACCTAAGTCCATACTCTTTTTTTATCTTGACAATGTAGCTCGATATGTTCTAAAATCAATTTCAATTGTTGATTTTGTAGATTTTTAGATAGGTTTACATTAAAAGTTGAATGAAAGTCTAAGTCTCAAAGATTACAAGTGGCATCCTAATTCAGGATAACGAATTAGGATATTGTGACCGCTATTTTGCAAAGGTTGAACCAAGTTGAAACATATGAATTTGTGGTGTATGTCGCATTCACCATTGCCATCATGAATTTTACATTTGTTTAGAGAGAGTCAAGTTTTTAACTAGAGTATGCCAAGTGTCCTAAGGAATTGTTGAAAGATCAAAATTCACAAACACAAAATTTTGGTCGAGACTGTGAATTCTTGAATCAACATTTGCATGTCACACAGAAGAATTCATAGTGACAGTCACATCTAATAGAGTAAAATTATGACCTCGAATTTCACCTTAGCTTGAGGGACATAACAATTATTCTTTTGTGAGAAACAATGAATGAGTGCCATGTGGACTAGCCATTAGATACAAATAAGGTTCTCTATCATGAATCAAGCAAATTTAGTGCAATATAAGAAATCACGACTGTGAATGGCTAGTCACGACTGCAACATTGACTGACAAGCATTTAATGTAAGATATACCTTGCATACATTAAAGATTTAGGCATAGTTTTGTATGTAACGTCTCTTTGGTAGTTATTGCCTAGAAGTACTCCACTAAATGGACTTAAATGTAAGAGAATAATATTCAATATAACAAAACTCTTGTAATTTTGTTTCTCAAACTTTGTACAATCAATTTCTTATTTGTAAGTTGGTGTTTGGTGTGAGCATTAAACACCACTTGGATTTAGGTTTGAGAGTTACCCATTCTTGTAAAAACTCTTATTTAGGTTAAGTATGAGCATTGGAAAACACTTGTAGGGGTATGTGTGAGCCTTGAAACACATAGTGTAAAAGTTTGGTGTGAGCTTGAGAAACACCATTTAATGATAGTGAAATACCTAATAGGAAGTATTAGAGAGTGGATGTAGGGTTTGTTTAACCCAAACCACCATAAAATCTTATCTTTTATTCTTTTTCCTACTTCTTCTATTTCCTTCTCAATAAAGCTTCCCTTCAAATTTTTAAATTTCCCACCAATTCAACCCCCCTTCTTGGTGCTTAAGAGCCAACATCTTAGATATTCGAATACAGATTATGCCAGTAGTTTATAGGATAAGAAGAGCACTTTTGGACCTTGCCAATTTATTGGTGAATGTTTAGTTTCTTGGTTTAGCAAAAAGTAAGTTTTTATTGCCTTATCCATTGTCAAAGCAAAATATGTGGTGGCATATTATTGTTGCACCCAAGTTCTTTGGATGAAACAACAACTCAAAGATTATAGGAAAAATGTTGATCACATTCCCATCAAATGTGACAACACAAGTACAATAAATCTTTCTAAGAATCTCATTCAATATTTAAGAAGTAAGCATATTGACATTAGACATCACTTTTTTAGAGCTCAGGTCCAAAATGGTAATGTGGTGCTTGAGTTTATTGACACCAATCACCAACTGCAGATATTCGCACTAAACCCCTTAATGAAGAAAAAATGAACTTCATCAATAGTGAACTTAATATGCTTTATACAAACTCCCTAGGGTGAAAATAGATCTCATTATATGCATGTGTTATTGTTAATTGATGACTATATGATATGTTGTGTTTATATGAATGATTTGTTATGTTTGCCATACTAAATGAGTCAATTTGACGTGCACTTATGCTTTTCTATGTTCAAATGCATAAATTGATCACCAAGACATATATTGATTATGCCAGGTTTGGACCAGCTATTGAAAGTTTAATTTTAAGGTGTTTTTCAAAAATTACCTTTAAATCGCCACTGAGACTTATAGTCGCGATCCCTACTTTCAAGTAAGTTTTAAATCTCTCTAATCGCACTTACGATGATTATAGTCGTTATCACAATAATTCAAATTTTAAATTTTGAAACCATTGACCTCACTCCTTTCTAAGAATATTTTATCTATTACTCATAATTTTGAAAGGTCATGGTCTCGACACAGGGTTCACAAACATGATTTGTGAAAATCTAATATACATTAACCGTTAGTTCTCCAAATGGTGTAACCGTTGTTTAGACTTTTTTTTTTTATTATCATTTCTCTTCCATTTTAGTCTCATTTCCTACCTATTTATATCCATTTTAACCCTCTTTTTATACTTTTGTCCATAAATTTCCATCTTTCTCTCCTTTTTTAAATCCTATAACTCTTTTCTCTCTCTTTATTTTCATTCATAGCTCCCAAGAAGAATACTAGAACAAAAAAGGGAAAGGGAATTGCTAAATCTTTTTCCTCTCCTCCTAGAACCTCCTTGCCTCTACATAAATGAAAGGAGTAAGAAGGGATGAAAAAGAGAGATGTAAGGTGAAGAATAAGAAGTGATTCAAGCTAACAAGATTCCATCAGCCTTTCTTCTTGCTACTCTTAGCTTAGAGGAAGAAATTAATGGCTACTTTGACAACTTAGGTTAGGTTCCCTCTATCTATAAGGAAGAACCAGGCCATGAAGACATTGTGGGCTAGTTATGTGCACAATGAACATAAACAAAATGTCTCCCCCAGAAGGTATGTATGGCTTAAATTTTAGATGCTTTGGCAAAGAATTTTCTATCTTCTACCTCTAATTATGCTTTGTCTTCAACTTTCAAGATGAAGAAGACACCCACAAACTTCAACTCCTTTAACTTCATCTTTTCTTAATTTTGGCAAATCATA
>CATIWR010148275.1:0-12158 GCA_949677035.1 Omphalea diandra
GGAGGAAGTTTATGTTGAACAACCTCTTCGTTTTGAATATCACATTTTTCCAAATCATGTTTTTAAATTAACTAAAGCCTTTTTTTTAAATTAACTGAAGCCTTATAAGGTTTAAAACAAGGTCTAAGAGCTTGATATGAAAGACTTAACTCATTTCTTTTACAAAATGATTATGAAAAAGGAAATTGTTTGTCAAAAAGCACAATCAAAACACACTCATTGCACAAATATATGTTGTTGATATTATATTTGGTGCTACTGATGAATCTCTTTGTAAGGATTTTTCTAAGTGTATGACTAAGGAATTTGAGATGAGCATGATAGGAGAGCTCAAGTTCTTTATTGGCTTATAAATCAAACAAACCAAAAAGGGCATCTTCATCAACCATGCCAAGTGTACGAAAGATCTACTCAAGAAATTTGGCACAGATGGATGCAACGTTGTAAAGACAACAATGAATGCTACCATCAAAATAGGCAAAGATGAATTGGGTAAACTAGTTGATGAAAAGAGATTTAAAGTTATGATTGGTTCTCTTCTTTATCTTACTACATCTAGACTAGACATTATGTTTAGTGCGTGGATGTGTGCTAGGTTTCAATCATGCCCTAAGAAATCTCATTTAAATGTTGTTAAAAGGATTCTTAAGTATTTACATTGTACATTGCACTTAGGTTTATGGAATCCTAGGAATTCATCTTTAACCCTTTAGGATATTTCGATGTGGATTATGCCAGTAGCTTATTAGATAAAAAAAAAAACACTTTTAGAACTTGCCAATTTATAGGAGAATGCTTAGTTTCTTGGTTTAGTAAGAAATAAATTTTACTTTCTGTATCCACTATTGAATCAAAATGTGTAGCAGCATGTTATTATTGCACCTAATTTCTTTCACATTTCCATCAAATGTGACAACATAAGTGCAATAAATCTTTCAAGGAATCCTATCCAATCCTCTAGGAACAAAAACATTAATATTAGGCATCACTTTCTTAGAGATCATATCCAAAATGGTGATGTAGTGTTAGAGTTTATTGTCACCAATCATTAACTTGCCGGTATTTTCACTAAACCCCTTAATGAAGAAAGAATGAACTTCAATAAAAAGAGATAGGAATACTTGATGGAACTCACTAGGGTGAAAATTATATCTCATTGCATATTCTTTATTGAGTTTGTTAATTTAAATGATTGAATGATATGTTTGATATATATATGTATTTTAATTGCTTTAGAGGATTTAATTCTTTATGTAAATGTGCTTCTCTATTCTCGTTTGTATGAATTAATCATCATTACATTGAGTGGATCACATCTAGAAGGCCATTTTCTTCTTTTTTTTTCCTTTGCTTTGTAATTCATGGTCGTAATGATCAAATCACGGTCGTAATTTACAAGCACTCATCAACTTCTTTTCCCACTTCTAATTCATTATCGAGATTTTAGATTGCCACCACAAATTTTTTCAAAATTCAAAAGTTTTGACCATTGACTCTTTCGATTTCCAAGGATTTCTTAACCATTACTCACAAATTTTGTAATTAGTGATCGTAACTTGAGGTTCGAGATTTTAGAGTAACTGCTAAGCATAAATTGATTTGACTGCGAACTGATGGCATCCCCTCATTTATTACAAAATTTATCATTTGTTATCAATTTTAATCAAATTTTTTTACCTATTTAAACCTGTCAAACACCCCTCTATTTCGCTTTTGCCCATTCTCTTCATCTATCTTTATTTTTTTTCTCTCAAACCTACTACCTTCTCTTAACTTCTATCATGAGACCTAAAAAGCTTTCTAGAGTAGAGAAAGGCAAGGGCATAACCCAATCTTCTAGCCCTTCCGCCTTGCATTTGATGAAAGGAATCATCGAATAAGAGAAAGACTGATACAAAGCCAACTCCAACAAAATTCCCTCTTCCTTTCTACTTGAATCCCTTAGAATCGAGGATGAAATTCATGCTTTCCTCTCCAATTTGGGTTAGAATGAGTTCATCTTTTAGGATGAACCTAGATGTAAGGAAATTGTTAAGGAGTTTATGTGCATGGTCATAGTAAGCCAAAGAGTTGAATCTAAGGTAGGTCATACATGTTAGTTTTTTGGGCATTTAGGGATCTTTATTTCATCACCTCTGAATAGATTTCTAACCTCTTCAATATTCAAGTAAGAGATGATATCCCTTTCACCATCTTAGCACTTAGCATCATCTACTTTGACTTTTGGTCTGAGATTTCCATCGAAACCAAACATGACCCCAAAACATCTTTGGCCAAATATATTTGCACCACTCTAAATTAGATTATTCATCATATTATTAACTTTTCCATTAATGCTAGAAAGGATGGGAATGAAAAGGTCTCATAAAAAGACCTAACATTTTTGTTATGTTTAACCAAAAACAAACCCATCCAAACTAACCGATACCTTATGGATTAATTGATTCACATGTGTATGAAGCATAAAAACAAATTCCTCCTATCGTCTCATGTCACAAACATTTATCACTATGTGGGGGCTCTTATTAAGGAGAATGATAAATTCCTCTTTAAGAAATTTCTACCCTCCCAGAATTTCCTTGATTTACCCTACCTCATCAATGCCAAGGCCATTCTCCTTAACACTTATGTTTATACTTTGGGAACTCTTGGGGCCAAAAGGCATGAGTCTACTCAAGCCTAAAAAAGGAAAAGGGTTGTGATTGAGGAGGATGCTCAACTGATCCCATCTCCCACACCTAAACCTAAGCCAAAGTCATCTGCCATCTCCCTCTCCTTAATTAATAAGAAATTAGATAAAGTGATGGGATGATCAAGAGGAGATTTCTTTTACTTTCCCACCTTCATAGTGACTTGGTGGATCTTCAAGAGAAGGTAGGTGCTACACCTTGCCATTTTTTTGATTTTGAAGATTGGGAGGATACTCTGAAAGAAGAAGAAGATCAAGAGGTGAAGGAAGGGGATGAAGCATAAAGAGGACGCACAAATGAAGACATTGAAGACTCTAGAGACTTTAATAGTTCTTAAATCTTTTAGTGTTCTTTCTTAGGCTTGTATTTTCCCTTTATGTTTTCTTCTTTCATTGATTTTGTAGTTTTATGGCCTAAGTTTGTGATTCAATTTCTTTTTGTTTCTATTTATCTACATAAATAAAATTATTTGTAATTTATATTTCATATGTTTGTTCATGAAGTATGATTGCTCTTCAATTTAATATACAAATCCCTCTTCGAATCATGTCACCTATGCACATTTAATCACTTTTAGATCCCTTTATATTCTCCTTTTGATATTGCCAAAGGAGAAGAGAAATAGTAAAGGATATTGCATGACATTTAATCAAAGGGAAGTATCAGTTGAGGGAGAGCAATCTAATCTAAAATTTTGATTATACTTAGTTATTTCTTCTAAGTTTTATTAGTTACTCAACAAATTTATTTATTAAAAGGTGTGAACCATCTCAACTTCATACTTATGCAATTCATTACCCTTTGCAAAATCAATCTAAGTTGTCAAAATCAAAAGGGGGTGATTGTTGGACTAGGGTGGTCAAACTTAGGTCAAAGTTCTCTTTTGATCTTGACAATGTAAATTGATAAGTTCTAACATTTTGTTTAAGTGTTGATTTTGCAGTTTTTAAGATAGGTTTGCAATGAAAGTTGGATGGAAGCCTAAATCTCAAACATTGTGTAATGCATAACAATTCGCGGTCAAAAACTTTAAAATCACGATTGCCTTTGCAACAAGAATGGATGAATTTGAACCATATGAATTCGCAGAGCAAATCATAGCCACGACCTTGCCAAGAAAGACATGATCTTCATACAGTCTGATTCACGATGACATTTACATTTCTAGTCATGACCATAACTTTTGTAGTTGTATGAAGGGAACCAAGTCCGCAACCAAAGTTTGCCAGGTGTCCATGATAACCGTTGATATATCAAAATTTGCTAGGGTGAATTAGCTTTCGAGATCGTATCCTTTTAATGCATTTTCTCCTTACCGAACAGAAGGATTTGCGGTCACTATCGCATCTAAGAAGAACTCTAATTGCGATCGCAACTTTGATTGGTTGGATAATGCAACGATTATTTTTCTTAGAAGACCAATAATAGTATACCACATGGACTAGTCGTTAGATATAAATAGGGTTCTCCACTATGATTTCAATTTTCCTAGTGCAAAATGGAAATTCATGACAATGAAACCAATTTGACAGACATTTAATGCAAAATCTGTCTAGCTTACCTTAGAGATTTAGACATAGTTTCTTTGTAACAT
Organism: Omphalea diandra; assembly: GCA_949677035.1. Taxonomy (NCBI): domain Eukaryota; kingdom Viridiplantae; phylum Streptophyta; class Magnoliopsida; order Malpighiales; family Euphorbiaceae; genus Omphalea; species Omphalea diandra. The sequence goes on from CATIWR010148275.1 coordinate 4,285, forward strand.
CTCTTGGGTAGTTTTTACCTATAAATACTCCACCAAATAGACATTATTACCTATAAATACTCCACCAAATAGACATGAATGTAAGAAAATAGCATTGAATATAGCTAAACTCTTGCAATTTTATTTCTCAACCTTAAATTCTTTGCATGTGAATTGATATTGTTAGGTGTAAGCATTAAACACCATTATAATTGGGTTTGAGAGTTAGCTTAGTTTGTAAAATTCTTGTATAGGTTAAGTGTGAGCCTTTAGGAAAACCCTTAAGAGGTTTTCTTATACGAGACTTAAAACACAAGTTGTAGGGTTATGTGTGAGCCATAAAACATGAGGTGTACAAGTTTGGTGTGAGCTTGAAAACACCATTTATAGATATTTGAACACATAATTGTGAAGAATTGGAGAGTGAACATTGGGTTTATTAACACCTGAACCACTATAAAACATTGTGTGTTGATATCATCTCCTTCTCCTTCAAACTCCCAAATTCATTATCTTCTCTCTAAATTTTAAATTCCCACCAATTCAACCTCTTTTCTTATTGCTCAAAGGCCAAATTTTTTTAACAAAGTAGCATGCATATACTTGAATATAAACAAGTAATCAATTCCTAAGGATAATTATTCAAGCAAGTTCCTCAATCAACCTAACAATAAATTACTTACATCATTTATCAAGCTTATTTAAATGTCTAAATTTTTTAATAAAATTGATCATGCATAGTTCCATTTCAAGTATTCCAAAATCCAAGAATTCACAAATCATGAAGTGATCACTCTCAAGTTATTTCATCTTCACTTTTAAAGCAAACAACCTACTCAAAAAGGAAATAAACCATTGAAATTCTCAAATCAACAAATCAAAATTTGCTTTTTGCAATTTAAATGAATTCCAAAAAAAAAAAAGAAAGAATAAGTACAATTACTGATATTCATTAAAAAATAAAAGATTAAAAGAATTAATTCAAGTCTCTCCACCAACTTAAATTAAATATTGTCTTTAATGTTTGAAAATGAAAGTGAAAATTCAAGGATGCAGAAATTTACTTCCCTTTTATGTGACTTGGATTTGCCTTGATACTAGATTAATATCCAAAAGTGTTCATTCTATAAAATTCCTTTGCAACATTTCCTTTACCAATGAACCAACATTAATTAGAATAGCATGAAATTGAAAAATGAAAATAAAAACAAATAGAAGTGCATGTGAATTGAATTGTTCAAATGTGCACGGGCCATTGCAAATTGAAAATTGCAATAGACCATGCACCTAAAATTAAATCAAATAGCATGCCCATAAGACAAAATTAAATAAAAAAAATTGTAATAAATACCTGCATAACAAACTCTTAATTTGCAAAAATTCTCAATAATCACCCAAATCCATAAAAACATATTTTCATTAACTAAAAACATAATTGCTAAATAAATTCTCAACCTAATTGTTAAATTCATATTTTCATACATTGAGAGTTACCACTAGTTCATAGAATTTAAAAATAAAATAATTTCACAAAATTCACAATATCTTCACCTGTAAATCAAGCATTCCATCACAACACAACTCTTAACAATCATAATTCAGTCATATCTCCAAAAATACCTCACCATTCATCAAAAATAGAACTAAAAGTGAGATCAAGTACCCAAGGTTCCTATTTTCATAAACTAATAACCATAGTTGCTAATTTTTCAATAATCACAATTCAATTTCTTCACCTGCAAAATAATAAGCACAATTTCCACAAACAAAAAATATTTTTTTCTCATGATTGCATCCCACCAAAAAATTACCAAATAAATTAACCTAACAAACTCAATTCATAAAAATAAAAGTAGCACAATAACCTTCCAAGTAATTAATATTTAAAAAATTTTTAATAAGAACTTCAACAAATAGAACATCAAATTACCAAACACCAAACATAAAAAAACAAAAACAAAAGCAGATTACTAATTCAAATCTATAAAAAATAAACACAAAATATCTCAAAATAAAATTACTAAAAAAATTAATACTAAACTTACAATAATTTGGAACACGAAATACCCAAATGACAATATAGAAAAAAGGAAAAAAATAGAAGAAGAAGAAGAAGAAGAAGAAGAAGAAGAAGAAGAAGAAGAAGAAGAAGAAGAAGAAGAAGAGAAAAAAAAAATTAAAGAGAATAGAAAATAAAAATTAAATTAAAAAATTTAAAATCATTGTTTGTTGGTGGAGATTGTTGCTAGAACCCAATTTGTGTAAAGAAAGATGCTAATTGATTTTGTACACTCTCCAGCTTATTCTCAATTTGATCTAAATGCTTCATTTTTTGGTGACTTGATTTTTTTTTTCTTTTTCAATGTGAAGCTAATAAAAAAAAGATTGGATTTCTTTCTACTACATTTTTGGTGATGGACATGATGAAATTTGGTGATTTTTGAAGGAATTTTAGGGAATTTTTTAAGGGGAGAGAAAGTAGGTAGGTTGGAAGAAGATGAGTAGAGTGGGAGAAGGGGGGAGGCATCTGTGAAAAAAGTTTAAGGCTTGTGTGTGTTAGGGTAAGCTAGAACAAGATGGGTATTTAAGTGGGCTATCATCTGATGTCGCATTTTCAATGTCCCATGCAATATGTTTGCAACTAAATTTTCATATTTTCCTCCATTTTTGAACCTTCAAAGTGTTGTACCCTTCATAATCGCATATGTTGTTGTTGTCCCATGATCATTGCTCCCCAAATAATCTGTAATTAATCAAAATTAACTAAATTAAATCAAATTAAATACAAACAATAATCTAACTAAGAATTTAACTAGCAAAAACTACTGAAATTCTAAGAATTTAAGCATTGCAATGACTAAAAATTTAAAGAAAAATGAACATGCAAAACTTTAAATAAATAACTGAAATAATTGAAACTAACTAAACCATTGAGTTTAAGAGAAAAATTTCTGCATTTTATAATGCATCATCACAGAAAGAAGGCTTCAAATGTTGGCCATTCACTTTGAATGTTTTAGCACCATCTCCTTACAACTTTGTCACTCCATGAGGTAAAACTTGCACCACCTGTTATCCAACTTGAAGTGAAGACTTATGAATATGTTTAGCATGCCATAGTTTTTTGGGCAACTCGATTTTGATCCTCGGCAATGGTGTCAAAAACTGATTGCATATGTAACCTTTATAAGTGCACAAATCACTTCAAATAATATAATGGTAAGTAGAGATCATTTCTATGAGGATTGTTTCACACAAGTACCAATAAAATTTTAATTTTCCTATTATCTAACGATCAAAATAATAAAGAAGAAAATAACAAAAAACTAAAATTACAAAATAATTAAATAAAATTGAGATTTAATTAAAAGAAACTTTTATGATAATGATTTTCAGGGAATTTGGGTACACCATAATACTATCCCACAATTATACTAAAGGCTTTGTTCGAACTATGAATGGGTTGTGCTTGAAGATGAATTTTCCTAAATTACCTAATAATCTCTCTCAAGCAAAATTGATTCCATTATTATTGAATTTATGCCTACTTTTGTGGTCACAAAATTCAATAATAATACATTATGCTTCATGAATAATCATTAAATATCTCTAGAAGTTATGGTGGTCTCAATCTTCTAGTTTAATATGTTAGGACTAACTTTAGACTTCCACTATCACTTCATCATCTAGAATCTCAAACATTGCACATATGTAGCTGTTCATACATACAAGATCAATTAAGCTCAAACATATTAAATCAAGATACCTAACACAATTAAAGTAAATTCACTTCATATAATCATGGAATAGATGTTGGGCTTTTACCTGAATACTTAGAATTAAAGAAGTAGTTCATCCTAATAATAAAAAAAATAAAGAATAAAAAATTCATTGAATTGCATAGAAAAATTTTTAAAAGAAGACATCTTGCTAAACAAAATAATGAAACCCTAAAAAAGAATGCCTCTAATTTTCACAAAATCTTCCTTTTATTTAGTGTAAAGGTTGGATCCACTTTCTCTCCTAAAAATCTATTCTTTTTCTACCAAAAAATCTCTATCTAAATGGGTCAAATCTATATGCCCGCATTGTGTTTTAAAATCTGGATCTAACGCCCATGACCCAATGCATGGGTCATGCAACAACCCATGAACTTAATTGCTTATGCAATTTTGCTTTGTTGGCTGGTCAACTCTGTATCTTTGCATGGTCCTACACATGGGCCATGTAATACTTCATGCAACATTATTGAAAACTATAATTTAACTCTTTTTTAAAAGAGTCATATGCAAACACAAAGGATACATAAAATAAATTATTTTAAAATAAAATAGTACAAAAATAAAAAAACTCTTAATTTTTAACCTAAAAATATATGCTAAAATGACTCCTATCATTGGGCCATTGAAAAAATATTGTTGAGGAAGAATGTAGCATTTAAATGGGATAATCAACATCAATAAAGTTTTGAGGAATTGAAGAAGAGATTGACTACAACACCCATTTTGACATTGCCTTTGACAAATGGTAAATTTATGGTGTATGCTAATGCTTCAAGATGGGGGCTAGGTTGTGTTTTCATGCAACATTGAAAGGTGATAGCTTATTCTTCTTGACAATTAGGGCCTCATGAGTTGAATTATCCTACACATGACTTGGAGTTGGCAACCATCACCCCAACCTTGAAAATTTAGAGGCATTACTTATATGGAGAATCATTTCAAATTATGACAGATCATAAAAGCTTGAAATATGTTCTAACAAAGAGAAAATTAAATATGAGGCAATGGAGATAGATTGAATTATTAAAGGATTATGATTATACTATTGATTATCATTTAGGTAAGGCTAATGTTGTTGCTGATGCTTTAAGCCAAAAAGCCTCAGTTGTTGTTGCTGGTATGGTTAAATTTTACGAGAATGTGATAGCTTCAATACTACACTTCAATTGAAGCTTATGATAGATGATAAAATTAGAGAAGCTATAAGAAAGGATCCATATTTATAGAAAATGCTATTGAAGATATAGAAAAGTAAGAAGATTGATTTTTCATTTAGAGATGATGGGATGATAGTGATGGGTAGTTGAATCTATGTACCAAATGTTGATGGCTTGAGATAAGAGATTATGCAAGAGGCACACAATGCATTATATACTATGCACATTGGAAGTACAAAAATGTATATAAACCTACAGTCATATTTTTAGTGGTCAATGATGAAGAAAGACATAACTAGTTTGTATCAAAATGTTTAATTTGCTAGTAGATCATGGCAGAACATTAGGCACTAGTAGGTAAGTTGCATTCTTTGCATATTCCTATATGGAAATGAGAGAAAATTTTAATAGATTTTGTCATTGGTTTTCCTCAAACATTGAAAAGGCATAATGTTGTTTAGGTTATTATGGATAAACTCATGAAATCTGCATATTTCTTACCTATACGACATACATATTCACTTAATAGACAATTTAATATATATGCTGCTAGGATTATGATATTACATGGTATTCCTTTCTTTATTGTGTTAGATATAGATCCTTGATTTACTTCTTATTTTTAGAATAACTTACAAATAACATTGAGTACTTGTTTGAATTTTAGCATAGCTTTTCACCCTAAATTGAAGTTCAATCATAAAGGACTATTCATATATTAAAGGATATGATGTGAGTTTATGTGTTAGAATTCAAAGGTAATTGGGTTGATTATTTGCCTTTAATGGAATTTGCATATAATAATAACTACCATTGTAGTATTAGTATGACACCATATGAAGCTTTATATAGTAGGACATGTAGAAATCCAATTTGTTAGGATGTTAAAGGGATGAGACAATTAGAGGGTCTTGAGATGGTATAAGATATAATGGTAAAAATTCAAGTTTCTAGAAGATTTTTATGAGCTATTCAAGAAAGACAAAAAGGGTATACTGATATACATAGATGAGAAATCTAATATCAAATTGAAGATAAAGTACTTGAAGGTTTCACCATGGAAAGACTTTATTAAATTTAGTAAAAAAGGGAAGTTGAGTCTAAGGTACTTTAGTCCATATAAGATCATAAAGATAATTGGGCCTTTAACATATTGATTAGCATTATAGATAGAATTATCTTAGATACATGATGTTTTCCATGTTCTATTCTCTGAAGGTATCATTATGATCTTAACCACATATTATAAGGGTTAGAGATTGAATTATCCGATGATATGGCTTATCATGAAGAACCAGTTTAAATCCTCGCTCAACAACCAAAATAATTAAGGAATCAAGTGATACTGATGGTTAAAGTGAGATGGAGCCATCAAGGAGGCCACTTGGGAAGTAGAGGAACATATGAGATGCCAATCGTCTTATCTAATTTTGACTTCTAGTAAGTAAATTTTGGAGACAAAATTTTCATAGGAGACAAAATTTTCATAAGAGGGGGAGAATTGTAACATCCTCAACCTAATTCATTTGCATTTTACTTATGTTATATTTTCATATATGCATCATATGGCATAAACATGATAATAACATTTACATCATCGTATTTGAGACATTTCACTATACATATGATTTTTTCATAGTTGCTTAGCAAATTATCATATGTAGTATACTTGTTATTATAATTTAAAAAGGAGAATCTTAACACTTATTAAATGTACAAGGATTGGATGAAAATTAGTAGAGGGATATAGGTAACGAAGGAATGAAGAAAAAGGACTAAAAGAGAAAATTTAAACGTTCAACCAATAGGAACAAAGCCATTAATCTTTTATCCTATTAGAATAAGAATACAAATTAGAATTATGTACATTAAGGGATGATATAGGAGGAGAAAAAGGGGTGATACAACAAAAAATGGAGAACAAATAAAGAGAGAAAGAAGAAGAAGAAGAAGAAGAAGAAGAATAAGAAGAAGAAGAAGAAGAATAAGAGATAAGGAAAAAAAGAAGTTAACTAGGAATGAATCTTGAGGTTTTCTATCTTCGATAAGAGGTGTGTGATTTTATACTTATTCTCCTATGAGATTTCTCCTCCATGGAATATTAATCAAGAACAATTATAAGGGATTAAAAATTAATTATAATTAGTATTCATGTGGGAGAATTTGTTAGGAGTGAAAATTAGTCGAAGGATATAGGTAAAGAAAGAATGAAGAAAAGGGACTAAAAGAGAAAATTTAAACTTTTAACCAATAGGAACAAAGCCATTTATCTTTTATCCCATTAGAATAAGAATACAAATTAGAATTCTCTACATTAAGGGATATAATAATTATAATTATCTTAATTATATTAATATAATAATATATTATGTTAATAATATTTCATAATAATTATATTAAAATAATATTTCATAATAATTATATTAAAATAATATTAATACTAATATAATATTTAAAATATATTTATATATGTAATATTTAATATAATTTATATAATTTTAATAGACTATTGAATAATATTGAATATAATTTATATAATTTTGATAGAATATTAAATAATATTCAAATATAACATTATATAATATTTAAATAACATTGAATATAATATTTATTATTATATTATAAATGATATTATATTCTATTATAACAATAATTTATTATAATAATATAATTATTATATTGTATTACTAATATTTATTATTAATATTTATATTATATTATTAGAATTATTATAAAATAATTATATTATTATTATAATTACTATAATTTAATATCATTATTATATTAAATATTATTAATGAAATTATATTAATATAATATGTATTAATATGGTATTGATAAATTAATAAATTATAATTTATATAGAAGAATTATAATAATTTATAAGTAATATAATATATAATATTATATTACATTACATTATTAACATAAATGAATATAGATTATAATAAAAATA
>CATIWR010148293.1:0-12925 GCA_949677035.1 Omphalea diandra
TATATATATATATATATATATATATATATATATATATCTTCAAGAAGATTTCCATTAAGAAATGTTGTTTTGACATCCATTTCCTATATCTCATAATCATAGTATGCTGATATGGCAAGGAGAATCCAAATGGATTTAAACATAACAACTACTAAAAGGTTTCATCATAGTCTATACCATGTATTTTTTTGTAACCTTTTGTAACCGGCCTTGCTTTATAGGTATGCATATTACAATCCATGTGTATTTTCATTTTAAAAACCTATTTGCAGGCAATAGTTTTAAACCATTAGGCAGATTAATCAAAGTCCATACTTGATTATCATACATGGATTGCATTTTAGACTCATGTCTTTTACCCATTTCTTAGAGTTTAGACTATCTATAGCCTCTTCATAGGATGTGGGCTCACTTTGGTTTACAAGCATCACTTCTTCGCTGTCAATTAAGAGAAATCAATATCTCTCAAGTATTTGATGTGTTCTTATAAATCTTTTTAGAGCTTGGATTATGTGTATAGGTTCAACAACTGCTTGTGAATCCTGTTGAGATTCCATAAGTGGTTCAACCCTATTTTATTATTCTCAAATTTCTTTGAGTTGAAACTTACTACCATTGGTTCTTTTAGAAATGAACTCTCTTTCTAAAAAGACACCATTTCGAGCAACTAACACTTTATTCTTAGAAATATTGTAGAAGTAATATCCTTTGGGTTTTTTTAGGATATCCCACAAAAAAATATTTGTTTGGTTTAGGTGCCAATTTATCTGAAATTTAACACTTCACATAAGCATCATATCCCCAAATCTTTGAAAAAAACAAACTAGGAGATTTCCTAGTCCATATCTCATATGGTGTATTTTCAACTGCCTTGGGTGGAACTCTGTTTAGTATGAATGGAACAGTTTCCAAAGCATACCCTTAAAAAGAGATTAGAAGATCAGTCTGACTCATCATAGATCAAATTATCTCTAACAAGGTTCAATTTCTCTGTTTGGATACACCATTACACTGTGGTTTTCTTGGTGGAGTTAGTTATGAGACTATCTCATAATCTCTAAGATAATTAGTAAATTCTTGGCTGGCTTAAATATTCATCACTTTAATTTGATCAAAGTGCATTAATATTTTTACCAAGTTGGATTTGTACTTCATTCTTGAAAATTTTGAACATTTCAAAAGATTCAGACTTATGTTTCATAAGATAGATATAGACATACCTGTTATAATCATTTATGAAAGTAATGAACTACTAAAAACCTCCTTTAACAGTTGAACTTAATGGTCTACACACATCAATATGTACTAAGCCCAATAATTCATTAACCCTTTCACTATGCCTTGTGAAAGGGGCCTTAGTCATTTTACCCAATCAACAAGATTCACATGTTTCAAACGATTCAAAATCAAATAAATTCAAAAGTCCCTGTTGTTGCAACTTTGATATGCATTTCCTATTCATGTGGCCCAAATGACAGTGCCAAAAATAATCATAATTTGAGTAATTAGATTTATGCTTCTTGGTATCAATATTATTGATGGACTTAACATTTATGTTTTCAAGATTTAGAAGATAAAGACCATTTCATTGATGAGCATAACTATAAAACATGTCATATTAAGAAATGGAGCATTTATTATTCTTAATAAAAAATTCAAACCTATCATGTACAAATAAGATATAAAAATAATGTTCCTACTCAAAGTCGGGACATAAGAATAATTATTTAATGTAAAATCAAGTCCATTAGGCAAAGCTAACTCATAAGTTCCTACTATTAAGATAACAACTCTTATTCCATTTGCAACTCATAGGTTTACCTCTCCCTTGGCCACAGATCTGCTTCTTTTTAGACCTTACACAATGTTGCAAATGCGAGATCCACTTCCAGTATCTAATACCCATGAAGTGGATTCAAAAGTAGATAAATTGACCTCTATAATATGTATACCTAGAGTAGTAACCTGAATGTATCTTTTCCTTTTTAGATTGTCCAGATAGAGCTTACAATTTCTCTTATAATGCCCTGACTTATTGCAAAAATGGCATGCTCCTTTCTTTAGTGGTTTGGGCTTAGGCTTCTTTAAGTCCTTTATAACATTTTTCTTTCTTTTTCCCTTCTTCTTCATACCCTCCCTTTTATTGACCATCAAAACCTTTTTGGTGTTATTCTTGATGTTCAGTTCAGTAATCTTAAGAATCCCATGCAATTCAGAAACACGTTTCTCCATATTATGCATGTTATAGTTCATAATGAACGCAACATATGCATTAGGCAAGCATTGGAGAATGATGTCAGCAACTAACTCTTGGCTAATGGCAAGACCAAGTTTCTACAAACGATCAAGATGACCCTTCATGTTTAGAACCTGAGGACTAACTAAGCTACTAGTTGCTAACTTGTACAAGAGTAGAGCCTTAACGGTATTAAACCTTTCAATTGGGCCTTCTCTTGGAACATTTCTTCGAGATGACCCACCATAGTATAAGCCTCCATTTCCATTAGTTGCTTTTAAAGCTCTGATTCCATACCGACAAGCATCAAGATAGTGACATCTACTAAATCATTAATATGTTTAGTGTGAGCATCCCTTTGGGTTCTAGGAATTAGCAGTAGGTTTTTCGAGGATAGGTTGTTCTATGACATATTCCATCTTTTCTTATTTGAGAAAAATTCTCAAGTTTCTATGCCAGTTTAGGAAATTAGTCCCATTCAATTTATCCTTCTCAAGGATCAATCACAATGATAAATTAGAGGTGTTGTTTGAAGCCATAATCCATAACAAAGATATATAGAGTGCACTTAGCATTTTATTAAATATTAACTCCTACTAACTTTTATCAAATCATTAACTCTTAATTATAATTTTTTGACAATTGAAATATTTAGTGGCCAAGATCCATATTTCACCTAATTCTAAGTAAGCTTTGGCTTATCACTTAAATTTTGGTTATTTAGGTAGGTAACATTTTACTAATATCATCTTCTGTAACTCTTGGATAACTATGGGATATTAACATCACATGTTTTGGCTCATCCCATCTTATGCCTTAGGTTCAAAACTGTTTTGGTAACCTAGTTAAGTCTAACCATTTCAAATTTATGGATATCACCATTATGCATATTGTCTTACTAAGATGGCCCAATATACTTTGCTTTGGCTAAACCTATATTTAGGAATCTAAGTCTTGACAAGTGTTTGAATCATGGTGGACATTTTATTCCTTAATATCATTGAGGGATTTTACCAGTTTTAACCTATTATGTATTTATGTTGCATCACATACACCACATGCATTACATAATAAACATCCATACATAATATTAATAAGAAAAAAAAATGTCATAGCATGAACCTTAATCTAAATTGATCTTCATAAGCCAATATGAAAATGAAAAGGTCAATCCTAGGGGTAAATCTTCATCTCCATGAATTTGTCAAGGTTGCCATCAATGGTTGCCACCTCATTCCTTGACAATCACCATCTTATTCCATGAGAATCACCATCTTGTGCCTTGATGATCTCTATTACAAGTTGTAATTACAAAATAGTAATCTATACTATTCTATTACTACTAATAAAATAAATGATTACAATAAAATAAATAACACGTAAGCCATATTTAAAAATTTATAATCCTTGAAAAATAGAGAAATCAAAATGCCAATCACATTGGTATAAAGGGCCATGCTATGCACCATACATGACACATAAACAAAACATCCATATTTGCTAAACAAATTAGGTTAGAGCAATTAATAATTTATGTGATAAAACTATTTGGGGTTCAAGGATAGCGTCCTAAGTGGCGGTCTCACTGGCTGGTCAGCAGATAGAGGTTTGGGGACAACGCCCCCACAAAGTAAACAATTTACCTTATTTGTTTATGTGAGTTGTTGCCTAAATTACATTAGTTTTAATTAATATGATTAACTAATCTGCTCATAATAGAACTAATTAATCATTGATTAACACTTAAACAAATTTGTGGAATTTGCTACTATGTTCAAAACAAATTATTTTATGTTCAACAATTAAACAAACCATATAACTTTATTAAATCTATTTGAAATAGATTATCATTGATTAAATCTTCATCAATTTGCCATGATTAAGATGTAAACAAAATACAAAGATCTTGTTAAACTATATTAATCAAATTAATAACAGGTTACAAGAAATAGCAATCATGTTAGTCAAAGCAACATTGTCAAATTTGTTTAGTCATATTAAACCCTAAAACACATTAACCTAATTAATGTATTACTTTATTTTTAGATAGATTATTCAAATCACCCTTAACCTAATCCGTTTTACATTAAACTATTGAAACAATTTTCAATACAACACATCCTTATTCACATATATAATAGTTATACATAGAACAATATCAAATCTGTTTCAATCAAATTTGCAAATGGCTCTGATACCACGATTGGGTTTTTTAGAACATGCGCAATGAAAAAAATAAAAATTTTCTACAAGAAAACCCACCAAGCATCCATGTGATTCGATTAAATCAAAAGTAAAGGATGTAGATCTTACAAATCAATGTGAAAGGTGACAAATTTGTTGGAAGGTTGAGAGGGGTTTACACTGGTAACACCCTGATTTGAGCTTGAAATTAGATCAAGACATCACCTAAAGATGATCACCCTCTATAAGTATCCACATGAATAGATTTTCTCCGAAAACAAGTTATGTGTTAGCACTAGACTTTTTCTCTCTCGAAAACATTTTTATGTTTTTTGAGGAAAAACGTGAATACTCCTCTTTCATCTAGAAAACTTTAAAACATGTGTGTGTGTACACACACACACATATATATATTTTAACCGTTAAGAAATTTTATGTCTACTGTGTATCTTAAAAGATAAAAATAAAAACAATGTCCATTTTTGTTTTTATCCTTTTTAAAAACAAAATAGATATCTAAAATAATTTAGATAATATCTTTAATTATCTTTATTGTAAATAGAAAGAACAATAAACCTAATTTCTCTATGGGCCTATTCTATGTGTGTCATCCTATATGTTTACATAATGTTAGTAGTGGCCTAAAACCTATTTTTGACCTACAAGTCATAAGTGACCTCTAGGAAGATATTATAACTGCTCAAATTATGTGAAAGTCAATAATCTGACCTTAACCTATTTCACAAATAGTATTATAATCCTTTTGTCACATTATATCTTAATTGAACATAAGGCATGGATCATGTCATGCTTATATAGTTCAATTCTTTCTCGATCTATGTAGACTGATGTAAAATGACATTGATAACTTTTATGAATTCATTACCAGTTGGTTATTCAATCTCTTTCGTCTAACTTATCAATGGGCCCAAAGATATTTTCTTATAAAAATATATGGGGGTCAAATTCCCCTTAATCACTCATATTCCTCTATATGATTTACTCCATGTCTAATATTAGTCTGTATGATTATCCTGTTAAATATGATGTTGGATTATATCAAAACATGAAGTTCATCATATTGGAATCTATGGTGATTTTCAAGTTAGAGGATTAAGTTAATACTATTGCATGAGAATCACTTATGACTATTAATCCTTGTAGTGTTCTCATAACGAGTTGGTCCAATATAATGTTTATTAAACACGTATCTATATGTTTGACTTAATAGCACATGTCCATGACAAGTAAAACACAATCATGAATCAAACATATTCTAGTCTTCATTCATTATGATCCCAATAATAATGACTGGGTATGTACAATTTAGAATAAAATTCTTTACACCTAAATGTTTTTCTGTTAAGTCACACACTTGATGACATTAGGTATAATTAACTATTCATAAAATTTATAGTTTAGCCATAAATAAAATATAAAAGAGATATTTAATAAAATTATAATCATGACATTATTAAAAAAATATATCTATTACAAACATTAACCTAGGCCACATAACTAACATACAATTCTGAAACTCATGACTTATAGTTTTCATTTAGTAGTGAGTCATGTTCACACAAAACATACAACAACATCAATTGCAATAAGGAAGGAATCATAATTGGCTAGTAATCAATAATTTCATGTAAGCTTAATTTATTATAATAATCATTATTAACTTGATTTAACATATGAAATTGATTTAGGTAGACTTTTAATTGAGCTTTTTCTATCAATATAACTTATCAAACCAAATTCATGGATCATGGATTGTATAAATAAAAAAGCATTGGAACACATTAATAAAGCCTCTGGTACGACTATTGTAACCTAGTATTACTATGTTACATGCTTAGTGGAAAAGGAAATTTAAAAGAATTAATACATAACAAAATTTATATACCCCTACTATGGGGTTTAGTGAATTTATGTCCTGTAGGAACAATTACAGTAAAAGAAATTTTTTACAATTGGGTTATAGCAAACAAGAGCCAACAACTCCATGTTCATGACCTCTAATAATAATCTACATAGGTTTAGCTTGAAAATTTCTTAAGCAAGTCAACTAGAGAGAGAGAGAGAGAGATGTTAGAAATTTCAAAGAAGGAAGATCATAATATAGTTCCTAGCTTTGCCATATTTACCAACTAGGAAACCTTAAACTAAAAAACCTAAGTTCATGGTAACTGAATATTAGTCTTTTAATTTTGTCAATCAGCTTTTCTGGTTGGCTGTTCTATAAGGGATGTCACTTAACCATACTCTCATTTGGTTAAGTTAGACAACTTATGGCCATGTAGCCCAAGTTTCTAAACTTATTTAGTTCTTTACTTTAATCTCATTTTATTCATCAATAAACCTTACATATGTGACACATTAGGATTCTCAACATGTTGATATTAAATATGAGTTCCAATTTTAAATCAATAAGCTTAGAATATAAATAATTAAATCTAATTCAGTTCATCATTAATTCTCTAGTTAATTTACTCATACTTAAGATCATGAATAGCATAATAGTTGTATATCATGACCATTCAATCATTAGGAACGATCAAGGTAGCTTGATCTAACATTTGGTAGAAAGTTTATTAGTACAGTTTCATGCATTTATTATGTGATATCTAATCAAACTTAAAAGACAAATATGTATCTTCTTTATATGGTTTGAGATTTATTAGTTCCTTATATTAAACATTCACATTGATAATGCAATAAAATAAACTCTTCTATTCATTTTGAAAACCTTATAAAGATTATTTAATTAATATTAATTAAGAATAAATAAGATGTCCTCAATGTATCTTCATCACTCATTACCTCCATTAAGTTTATTTATACTCAAAATAAGCCTTATAAGTGATACATGAATAAGATAATCAAAGTGTAACAATATCAAGATAAAACATTATGGTGATCTCAACTAATAAGGATCACTTACATGACTTCTATAAGAGATTTCATAGACACATAAATAATGTTCCATATGGAATTCTCAATTAGGTCATTTAATGATCTTATTTCCTAATAAACACCTACTTGATAGTTTAAAGTATCAAATATACTTCTGTTTATAAGATTAATAGCCTATTTGATCCTCAAGTAAGGAACAACATGTACTAGTCTTGCAACTTTATAAATGTTCATTGTTAATAGGACATTGACTAAGAATAATGTAGGAATAATATTTTGATAGAGTAAATATCTCATAGTTATAACTGCCCTTACAAAGTGAATAAATTTCATATACTTCATCTTAAAGCATTGCCATATTTAATTCATAAGGTTATGAAATACTAAAACATAAATAACCTAAAGTTTATTAATTCATATATAAAAAATTATTTCATATATATCCTTAGCCCAACACCTTAGTTTATGGCATATACTAAAAAAAATACATTTTTTAAAATCATAAAGTAAATTTGATGGCAATTAAGCTAAAGAAAATGCTTAAACTTGGTGGGAAAAATGTAAAGCATCAATATGGACATAAGCAGATAACTAAAATCACTACTTATGAAAATTGCATTTGTTGAACCTTTTAAGTTCTAATTCTTATTTTGATGATTACAAATAAAGGGTCAAATGATCTAACTTTTATGCAAGAATTTCAACTTTTCCTTATAGGCCCTCGTTGAGTACTTTAAGAACATTTAAGTAGAGTTTGGAAGGTTTCCCAACATATGGAAAGAGTAAAACTCAAGTGGTTCAGTCTTGAAGTCAGGTAAGTGATTTTAGCAATGCCAATGATGGTGGATGTAATGCCAATGAATATTATAGATTACTAATGATAGTGAAAAAAGCTTAGGAGAAATAAAAAAGATTGGATAAGTCTTCTATAAGTCACAAATATGGTGGACAAATGTGTTAATGATTATTGAGAATACAATAACGAGCGTAAAGATCACTGATGATTATAGAAAAATCATAGTAGAATTGGCTAACCCTTCTATAAGTTCTAATAATGGTGGAATAATATTCCAATTAGTATGAAATCAAAACCAATGGGCGTGGAAATAATACAATGAGCATTAAAGCGTATTATTGATGAAACTCTATGAATAAAGAAAGGATTTCAATGATGGTTGTCATTACAGTGGGGTATGGAAAATCCATAACTATTATTGACAATTCTTGTTAGATGATACTGAAGAATCTATGCATAATGCTTAAAGTTAATGACTATTAAAAAGTTCATAATAGATATGGATCATCTTGCAATATACGTTAGATTATCCTAGTGATAGTAAGGCATTGTGGTAGGCAATGGCCATTAAAGCAAGACATGAAGTGCGTTGAACATTGAACAACTATGGTGATCATTATAATGATCATTAATGGGTTTTCTAATAGCTATATTGATAGGTCTAACAGTTTTCTTAATGGTAGTACTAACTAGTTTTTATTCCAACCTCTATATATTGGTTAAAACTTTAAAAATCAATAAGATATACATTCTAAGTGATTGCAAGGCACCTTCTTTAAGATTTTTGGGCTTAAAAGAGCATGTAAAAATGATTTAACTTCAGCCATTTAAACCTAGCTTTCTTTATATGCTAATGAGAGTTTTTCTTAAGAAAAAAAAATCATTGGTAAAGCTTCAATAGTAATATCAACCTAAAACCTCTCTCATGCATATTTAGAAATTTGTATTTTCACTTGTAAGTGAAGTGTTAAAGTGTTGAACGTATTCCATTTTGCAATCCTTGTAAGCCTTGTGTAAGGATTTTTTTATATTTGGAATAACCTTTAAACTAAATACTTGTGAACAGTTTAAGATAATACTTGCAAACTATCTTGGAAAAAGGCTTGAATAATGCTTGTAAACTATTTATCAAGGCTATTAGGCAATGCCCAGTAAATCCACCTTAGGAAGGCTCAAGTGGTGTATGGTTAAATTCACTTGTGTATTTCAACATTGTTTGGAAGCTATTGTTCAGTGAAACTCTCTAATGAAGTCTAGAGGAGAGAATGCAGGCTTGATTTAATCTAAACCTCCATAATTTATGTACATCAGTGATTGCTTGATTCTGTCTATCTCCTACATGAAAAATTGTTAACTTGCCACTACCTTATTCAACCCCCTTTTCTAGGGCATTTTAAAAAAAGAAGTGGTGTTAGAGTATGTCTTTTTCCTTAACTTTAAGTGTAAAGAGGAAGGATCAAATTGCAAGTTAAAAGGAATCACAATCAATCCATAAGCCCCCATTCTTCAAAATTGAGGACTATGGTCATTAGAAGAACATAACAGAGATATTTCTATATAAAGAAACCATAGATCTTTAGGATATTATGAAAGAGGAAGAGAAATTTTCATTAAGCTTATAGGGGATGTTCTTCTTCTAAGAAGGAAGAGTGAATGGATAACTAAGGAAAAAAAAAGGGCTAGCCTAAAAAATAAAAGAGCTATGCATGCCTTATTTTATGCAACCCATAAATCTCAGTATGCTAAGTTGCAAATGTATACATAAACTAAAGAGATTTGGGATACTCTTTACACCTAACCTAAGGAAATGGTAATTGAAGAAGAAGACAGTTCAAATGCACACATTTAAGTATGAGACATTTTCATACAATAGGTTTATTGACATTACAAGGACACTAAAAAGGGTTAGGAAAACTCTACTCAAATGAAGATATGGTGGCCAAACTCCTTAGCACACTCCCTAAAGAGAAGTGGGAAGCTAAAAGAACTGCCATGAAGGAAGCTAGCAAGCCAGAGGCACTCACTCTAGATGAATTTATAGACAATCTAGTGGCACTTGAAATCACTCTTAAGAAGTGAGCTAGAGATGAAGGTTAAAGAAATAAAAACATGGCTCTCAAAGCTAAAATAACATATATATAGTAACTCCTTCTGCTTTTTCACTAACATCTTTCAGTAAAAGTAGTGACAATAGTGAAGATGATCAATTGGTACTCATCACAAATTGAGTGCAGAAGTTATTATCTAATATGAAAGGGAAAATGAAGAAGAGATATAAGAAAAAGAGCTTAACAAAATACTCTACTATGGGTGCAATGAGAAGGGACACCTAAAATCATATTGCCTAAAGCAAAGAAAACACAAGATCCCTCAAAGAAGCATAAGTCCAAGAAAGAGAAAAAAAGACTTCAAATCTACATGGGATGATTCTAATGATTCAGAAATTGAGAGCTCAAATGATTAAAAGGAGGTAGCATCTTTATGCTTCATAGTAGTTGAAAATGATGAGTGCATCTCCTTAAGTAACTCTATAAGTGAAAGTGAAGAAGAAACTGAGGTAAATCCATTTCATTCTTACTCTAAGTAATATTTGGATTATCTCATTACTAAGCTCACTAAGAAATATGACTCCTTGAAGTCTTCTTCTTTTATTCTTTAAAAGGAGAACAAAGTATAGAAAGATTCACTCAAGAATCCTGAATCTTTTAATAAGGAGTTTGAACCTATAAGGACTAAAAATAATAGTCTTAAAAAGAATATTTCAAAATTTTCTTTAAAATAAAGGAGTAATTAGATCCCATCTTTAAAATGTAAAGTAGTCTTTGCATTAAATATGATTTAGGAGATAATGCAACTTCATCTTTTACTCCTTCTACTTCAGAAACCCCATTTATGAGAGTTAATCATACTAGGACATCTAGTCCTTTAAAAGCTAGATATGAAATAATTCCACAAAACGTATACATAAATGTCAAAGAAAATTTTGTAAAAGAAAGGTCCTATTAATCTATATACATGCATATAAGACTTGCACCTTCAAAGTGTTGACCTAAGTGAGGTTTTCAACTTATTCAATCTCTATTTTGATATTAGACATCAAATTAAATGATACTAATGTTTTCATTAAGTGTCTATTTTGTAGATACGAAGATTAGAAAATGATGGAGCACCAAAAACATAAAAAAATGTCTAAGTTACAAATAGGACCTAAAATTTACCCTAAAGACTAGTAAATCATGACCAGAATTCAACTAAGGTTTATAGATCATGACAACAACCTAGGGATTATGACCAAGATGTAATAGCTTTACAAGTCACCAATGGCACATACTATTTTGCAAATAGGATCATGTTTGCAATCCAACATGTGAAATGAAGATTGGAACCATGACTTTTGCTTAATGCTTATGAACTTTGATTAGGTGAAAATCACTCTAAAGGATAGCAAAATAACCTCTTAAGAAGTGCCATATATCATTAATTGTTAGACACATTTGAAGATCGCGACCAAGACATGTCACTCCTGAATATGAAAAGGAGTTAACATTCACAATTGAGGCTTAGCGTCTATTATCTTACTCTGACAATGCATTTAATGTAGATTTCCTAGCTATTGGCAGGAGATTTCCTTATAACTATTTTATAACACCATTTAGTGGTTGAAGGCTATAAATACCCCCCTCCAAAGCCTTCAATGTAAGAGAACTAGTTTCATTTATAGGTAAACTCTTGCAATTTCATTTCTCAAAGCCCTAAACTACATTTATTATGCTCTTATGTTATTTTAGAGCTTTAAATGCTTATTAAGGTTTGAGTGTGATCTTAAACACTTGTAATTTGAGTTTAAGAGTTAGTCGAAGTGTGGAAAAACTTTTGTGAGGCTCTATGTGAGCCTTAAAGGCATTTCTAAAGGGTTTGTATGAGTATAGAAATTTTAAGTTTAGGAGTGGATTGGAAAAACTTCTTATAGGTGTAATTAAGATAGTGAATTCCTAATTGGATATGAGGGAGTACATATAGGGTTTGTTAATACTCGAACTATTATAAAATCTTGTGTGTCAATTTCTCTCTTCCCTTCTAACACTCTTTAATTTCTTCCAAACCTAAATCTTTAATTTTCACCAATTCAACCCTCTATTCTTACTACATTAGGGCTAATAAGTGATATTAGAGCTAAGTCTTAGATTTAAAGCTTAATCATCTGAGTGAAGATCAATATGACCATTGAAGGATCCATCAACATCTTAAGCCTTATTTTTATAGGACTAATTATGCCCATTGGACGTATAAGATGTAAATTTACTTAGATAATGACTATGTTGATGTGTGGGATAATAACATAGAAGAGTGGAAGTAATTATCTAAGGTTGTAGATGGTGTTGAAGAGCCAATTATAAGGAAGGGTTGGGTGGACGCATATAAAAGGGCTAATGGAAAGAAAAAAAATAGCAATGGAAATCCTTTTAAGCTCTCTATTAAGAGAAGAATGTGGTAGAGTGCAACATTGCCCAAATGCTCATAGTATTTGAAAGATGTAAGAGAACTACCTTGAGGGGACCAAGTGAGTGAATCTAAAAAGATATAACTAATTGTGATAAAATATGAGTACTTCATGATGAAACATAATAAAAGTGTCACCAATATGATAAATAGGCTTTTAGCTATTATTAATAACATGAGGAAGCATGGAAAACACTTAGATTTGGTTAACATCAATAACAATATCTTCAAAGCTCTTCTTATATACAATAATATAGAGCTTGAATGGTAGGTATAAAAGAAGTAAAGAAAGA